>BPLR01021325.1:0-110850 GCA_021605095.1 Caerostris extrusa
TTTTAATGGATAAAATAATGGGAGAGACTCATAGGTGGGAAATGGGGAGATTCATAGGAGAGATAACGGGGGGAGACGCATAGGAGAGATAACGGGGGACTCATAGAGGAAGATGAAAACTCAACAATACATTGACATTCAGTTATTAGTCTCCCCCTAGATGAGTGTCAATGTATTCTTGAATTTTAAAAGATAATTAAAATATTAGGAATAAAAGAAAGTTTGGATGCGAGTTTCTCCTATGTATCTTCATAAAGAAATGTTTTCTTTAAAGAAAAGAAAAGAACATTTCAAAGAAAGAAAATTTCAAAGAATGAATAACGCCGACTGTATATATAATTGAAGTTATTCTTAAAAGTTAATTGTATATCTGTGTGTTACACGTATGTGTTTCATAGTAAGGATTATACTTTTAGATGGATATTAATCTCTTTAAATGAAAGATTTCAATACTAGTTCCAAATTGAATCAGTGATATTTGTGTATTTTTCAGACCACTGATTCGATATCAGAGGACCAAAGAGATTCCTTGCGTAGTTTCATCGAAGACATCCTCTCTAAAGCCATGGTAGTGGCAGAAAAGTGAGTGTTTGAAATGCCTATATTGTTTATCTCTATCTCTGTATATAGATTATTTTGAGATGTTTCTCTATATTGTTTTGATGATTTATTCTAATGAATATTAAAAAAATATATTTAATTAAACGTAAAATAAATAAATAATTTATGAACTAAATATGAAAAAGTAAATAAAATCAATAATTAAATAAAGAATAGCCATCAAATAACCATCTTCAAAGCTGATTTCTTTACACATATTGGGGATTTCTTGAGGGAAAGAATTAGAAATATATTTAATTAAATAAATTAATAAATATTTACTTATAGCAAATATAAGAAATAAATTAATTTAATCATCAATACATAAATGATAATCATCAATTAACATTAGAGAGTTTTTGCATACCGTACGTTAGTTACCGTAGAACGTCCGTTAGCTTTCTCTCCCTAGCGCGCATGCGCGGTTTCCTATGAGCATGCGCGCTATAGGAGAAAAGCTAACGGACGTCCTACGGTAGGGTATGCAAAAACTCTCTATTATTAGAAAATGTGATTCCGTTACTAATTTTAGGGATTTGTTAAGGCGAAAAATTAGAAATGCATTTAATTAATATATAAATAATTTAAATAGGAAATATAAGAAATAAATTAATTAAATTATGCATAAATGCTAATCGTCAGTTAAACCTTATCAATAGAGAATTCGTTATAAATTTAATGTGAAGTTAAAAGGTTAAGTAACTAACGTAATTCAATGTTAAGTTTTTAATGTGAAGATTAAAAATTATTTAATGAAACATATATGTTTAAACACTAAAGATGTAATAATTAGTATTAAGCGTTAAAGATGTCTCTCTATATTCCTTTAGATGTCTATACTGTTTCTAAAGATATAGACTCTATTGAATACTAAAAATATTTAATTAAACATTAAGTAAATAAATAGTTTATGAAGGAAATGTAAAAAACTAAATAAAATTAATAAGAAATAAATGATAACCATCATCAAAAGGGATTTCGTTACAAGTTTTGGGGGGTTTGTTAAGGGGAAGAATTAGAAGTGTACTTAATTAAATAAATAAATACTTTAAATAGGAAATATAACAAATAAATTAATTAAATTATAAATACAAAAAAGGATAACCATCAATTTTCCCTTATCAGAAGTGAATTCATTATAACTTTTGTGGGGCTGTTAATGTGAAGATTAAATAATTTATTTAATTAAACTGTAATTTAATAAATTGAGTTGTAAGTTATAATTTATTTTAATATTTCCAATTATTTAATTTATTTTTATATATATTTATTTTTATATGGGAATATAAAAATAAATAAAAATAAATAAATAAATGGTAGCCATTGAATAAGGGGCCTGGTGGACAAATGCCTAGCCCCTCAGTGCCATAGTTTTCGGGATCGAGTCCCTGCGGTGCCATTGATATTAGTAGTGGCTCGGAATCTACTTTAAACTGTAGGTCCGGTCTAATATGACGAGTGTTGGGCGTAGGGATAACAACCCTACGCTGTAAAGAGAAAAACATCTCCTGTCTCGAAATCTGCTGGTAGGTAGGCGGCCTTGGCCCACTATGGGGCTGTTGCTGCAATGAAGAAGAGGAAATCATCTTGGCCTGATGGCCGAGGGACTAGCGCTATGGCACTCGGTGTCGCAGGTTTCGGATTCGAATACTAACTTTACCATGAATATATATTGTGGTTCGGAATCCACTTTAAGCCGTAGGTCCCGGTCTAGTGTGACTGTAGAGTATTGGGCGTAGATCTGACATCCCTACCCATTAAAAAGTCATCATCACGGATGCAAGTGAGACTTTTTTACCAGCGGGTGCTCCACCACAACAGAAGTTGCCCCCCTTTCCCTCCTTCTATGAGACCACATTTTAATTGATCAATTTACAAAATCAATGCCCGAATGGGCGGAGGTTCAATCTGCTGTCTTTGTTGTAAACATTGTTTCAAAAAAAACGAGGAGACTCGATGATATTCAGCATTTTGCGTCCTGAATCGGAGTACCTGGTGGGAGTTTTCCGGGTTTCTCCCCATATGATACGTAAATGCGGGGTAGCTCTCCTAAAAAGCCTTCCCAGGAGGCACTTTCCCTCCTTCTTCAGCGTCACGGAGTCAAGTCAGACTTCTACCTACGGGTGCTCCAACCCGACAGAAAATTATGCATAGAATATAAATATAAATAACAGAATACACACTAAGCATTTAATAATAATGAATACTTTATTATAATAATCCGAAAGAATTACCAAGATTCCTGTATAGTGTTCAACAATGTTTTCGGGTTTCAAGGAAAATAAACATCTTAAAGTGGACGAGAAAATCGCCATCGGTTTCTATTAAATAAACATCATAAAATACGACCTTAACACTTAAAACACAACCCCAATTAAGATTAGTTCTCCATAATATAAATAACAGAATATTCAAGCATTTAATAATAATGAACACTATATACAGTCACACTTCTACCTACGGGTACTCCATCACAGGGATCAAAAGAGGGAACAAAATTTTTTCCTCCTTTCCATGAGACCATACTTATTGTCGAACTTGGTCTAGATGTTTCTGTGTACAAAGTGGGATAAAAAAAACAACAACAGATGTCGTGAAATAAGTGTTTAATACAATCATTTCAAATTTGTAAACTGTATGTCTTAACCGAAGTGTGTTCAATTAAAAATGTTGAAGGAATGGACAAATGGTGATGATCCTGCTTTTCTTTGACAGAAATTGCAGTTTGTGGGTTTGGACGATGACGATGAAGAAGAAGACATCGTGGAGGAGGTGCATCCCTCAAGAGGTGGAGGAACAGCAGGAGAGAGGAGAAGGAGGAGGTGGAGTCGAGACTGACAGAGGAGGAGGGAAGCAGAGATCAAGAGCGGCAGCAGAGAAAGTGGTGGAAGAGGTGCTGTCCAAAGCAGAGGAGGTGGTGGCTGAGAAGATGGTGGACATGACAAAGTTCGACTTTCCGGTAAAACTTCTTTTCCGAAATTCTACAAGAGTGATTGTTGATATCTACAATGATTACAAAGAGTAATTGAGTAATTATAATACAAACAATAAAAAAATATCTCAAAGGTATTTTAAAAAGTTACTCATAACAGGTGGTCATAAGCATGGAACGCTATTAGAATAAAATTTAAAATGGTCTATGAATTTTAGAATTACCTAATCTTTAAAATGATCTAATAATTTTAAAGTAGTTCTAATCTTGAAATAGTCTGAGAATTTCTAGAAACGCATGTATTTTTAGTTAAGACCTTATAAGTATGTTAAAATTGAAACTAAAATTAATTGTAATTCTTATAATTATAGAATGTATATTATTATTATATTTAATTTTACACAATCAAATGTATTATTTGATTTATAAAAATTTGTATTATTAAAATTAAATATTTAATAATTATTTAATTTAAGGAAAATTTTAAATCAAGACTCAATGAAAACGATTTGATTTAATTAAAATGAAGGATATATTGCTTGCAAATAACAAACAAAATTAAATAATTATAATAACAAATTAATGATCAATTTAATTATTGTAAATAATAACTAATTAAACAAATTAATATAATTCTTTAATAATTAATTAATAACGAATTCTCTTTACTACTGCATGCAGATTCCCAATGTCCTAATAAACAATGTGTAAAAAATGAATAATGTAGTTATACCATTATAAAGAAATAAGGTAGAAGAAATAATTCTAATATCCTTATAAATTCATGCGTAGATTTGAACTATTAATTAATTTTAGGATATCATTAACAGAAAATTTCGTAATACTTCATGAAATAAAACATGAAATATTAACATATCTAATTATTGTACAGTTCAATAAATGTTATGTATATTTTTGTTATTGAAGTTTTATGTGTACTTATTTTAGATCTAATAGTCTTGTTATGATTTTATATCACTATGTAATAGATTTGAATCCCTTTTTTTTATGTCGTACAATAGAGCTTGTTTCCTTTTATTATCGCATTTCGTAATTAGTTTGTTTAATACAAAAGCACATTTGATTTGTATTTTTTGGCATGGTTTTCTTTTTTTTGTTTTGTATTATTTTTGCATCATGAAAATTAAATTTATTTTTTTCTTTGAAAAAATCCACATGCTTTTTTTTTTGTGATCTTGCATGTTATAAATGTCATCAAATATCCTGTTTCCTTTTTGAGTTGCAGTTTGAAACAATTCAAGTAATAAAAGAAATCTAGCAAACGAAACATAAAACTGAGGCCATTTATTTTTTTCTTGCTGAACAATTTTCATGGTTACTCAACCGTCCAATCACAATCATTCGTAAATCACAAGCGTGTTCGTGATTGGTTGTCAATCTAAAATGAATTGCTCAATTTTGGATAAAAGTAAAATAAACCGAACATTTGACAAGCGATATATTTTAGTTATTTTTTTCTGAAACAAGTTTATTCTGTTTTTGTTTGTCTTAGTTTTTGTTGGTATAAATAAAGACATCTTTAAGCTTTTCAATCGGTTATTTTTCAAATTAAACCAATAGTAATCATAGAATTTTATATCATCTTAAATAATTGCTTTATAAACTTTATTATTACAACAGCATTTTTTTATTTTCTACAAAAACATTTTTCACAATTCTTAACTGGTCAAATTTAACTAGTGTCAAAAAGAAATATGAAGAATCAATTTTTCAATATTTAAAATTTGCCGCAGATTAATTTGCAATTCGATTCTCAATAACAAACACTGGATTGGATTAAATCTGGATTAAATTTTACATACTTTCATTTCTATTATGGTATTTACACGCATTTGTTAATAATGGAAAAATTTTAAATATTTTTCATATTTTATTAATAAGTCAAATATGATAACTATTTTTTAAAGGAATTAATTGCTATTATAATGCATTAAAAATAGATATGAGAACTTTTAAACTATCTTAAAAATCTTTTACGATGATTTAACACATTTGTTAATCTTTCTAAAAATTTCAGCAATTAAACATAATCAATTCATAAAAATGGTGTAAATCCTTTTTATTTCTTTTTTTCCCGTTTATTTAAAATTCGTTAAAAAAGCAAGCTTTATTATAATTTTAGCTGTTGTTGCACTTTATTTTTTTTGCATATAACAAATATTAATGAGATTCCCAGCTTACATGAGATGCTTTATGGAACTGCATTATTCGTGTGTTAGATGTATAGAATGCATGATTCCTTTTGGGCATGTTTTGAAGCCTTTATGCAATCGAATACGATTCACTGATATCAGTGATACAGAAAAAGATTCATTGATCCGGCGTTGCAGGACATGCCCACCTTCCAGATTGACACAGCCCAGAAATGGAAGAGAAAGTCTGCAGAAGACCTCCCAGCCCAGAAATGGAAGAGAAAACCTTTTTGTCCAGCAAGAAGAAGTGGACTTTTAATAACTTGATGGACTGCACGAAGACAAGGAAGTGTTGGAAAAGAGCAAAAGCCCTTCTTTCCAGTATCCCTATTTTCTTCTTGAACTCTTCTTCTCTTTGTTAGCTGCCAACGATTTAGTCGACTGTTTTTGTTTTGTAGTTGCTTTTAATAACTTGAGGGTTACTGCATTCGCTTAATTCTTAAATATGGACATTCCATCATCGTGCAACTATTTGAACCTGGCGATAACATCTGAAAACACTATTCATCTCTATCCGGTTATCCAGTATATTCTCATGTTATTCCATGCAATCAATTTTTTTTTGTTGATGAACATCGGTGGGCCTCGTATTCCTCTTTGAACCTGGCGATAGCATCTGAAAACATCATTCATCTCTATCCGGTTATCCAGTATCTTCACATGTTATTCCATGCAATCAATTTTTTTTTCTTGATGAACATCGGTGGGCCTCGTATTCCTCTCTTTGAACCTGTCGATAGCATCTGAAAACACTATTAATCTCTATCCGGTTATCCAGTACCTTCACATGTTATTCCATGCAATCAATTTTTTTGTTGATGAACATCGGTGAGCCTCGTATTCTCTTTGAACTGGTCGATAGCATCTGAAAACACTATTCATCTCTATCCGGTTATCCAGTATCTTCTCATGTTATTCCATGCAATCAATTTTTTTCTTGATGAACATCGGTGGGCCTCGTATTCCTCTTTGAACCTGTCGATAGCATCTGAAAAACACTATTCATATCTATCCGGTTATCCAGTACCTTCACATGTTATTCCATGCAATCAATTTTTTTGTTGATGAACATCGGTGGGCCTCGTATTCCTCTTATGCTTGTGATGAAAAGCCCACTGACTGGGTGAAGGGGGAAGCAGATTGACTTCGTTGAGGACTTTAAGGTGCAGTTGTTCTACCTGCGTGTTATTTAAAGTGTAGATGTCTTGTCTTCGTGCCTCTGTGTTATTTAAAGTGTAGTTGTCCTATCTTCGGGACTCCGTGTCATTTAAAGTGTATTTGTTCTGTCTGTATGTGATAAGTGTCGTTGTCTGCCTTCGTAACTGCGTTTCATTTGGGAGAAACATTCTATTAGTCACACGAGGTAGCCTAGATATCGATGCGAGACTCTTTTTACAGACGTTGCTGGTTGAAGAAGATTGATTTCGTTGAGGACTTTATGGTGTAGTTGTTCTATCTGCGTGTAATTTAAAATGTAGTTGTCCTGCCTCCGTGTCATTTAAAGTGTCTTTGTCCTGCCTTCGTAACTGTGTTTCATTGAGAGAAACATTCTGTAAGTTACACGAGGTACTCTGGATATAAACGCAAAATTCTTTACATACTTTGCCACAATTGCCATTAGGTGCGAAATATAATGATAGCAATGGTCGCCGCTAGTGGATTTGCGCCTAAGACCTCCTGCACGCTAACTGGGCACGTTACCGTTAAGCTATGAGTTGGGCCATGTAACCATTAGTATTTATAATTCAAAAATCAAAGTTGTTATTACAAGAAAAAAATTCTTAAATGCATTTAATTTATCTCCTATTTCTCTTGGCGGCCTGATGGCCAATTGACTAGTGCTATGGTCGTAGGCTCCACAGGCTTCAGGTTCGAATTCTGACGGTGGAATGGATGCTTGTTAGTGGTTCGAATCCACTTTAAACTGTAGGTCCCGGTCTAGTTAGCCCAAAGTGTGCACAAAATGACCGTAGAGTGACAAATCAAACTTCTGTCTCTTTGTAAGAACCATTTCATAATTCATATCTTCATTAATCGGAATAAAAGCAACTTAGTGCGATTAATTTCCGAAGTGACAGACTAGATTCGAAACAAAACAAATATCACGAAAGTTTCTGCATCTGTACTGGAGACTGGCATAATAATTTGTTCAGGCCAGAAAATTCTTCCGTTGGCCATATCAAAATAAGGATGAGAGGGTGAAATTTTAAGATGCTGCCTTTAATAGTGTTTTTAAATCAAAAACTGATGGTTCAATTGTGAAAGATTCTCTCATAATCCTTATTATTACGTGAGATCCGTTGTGCAACATAGATTAGCTGTATATCAGCAATTCCGGTGACGACTGAGCTAAAAAGCAAATGTCCTCCACTTGAAAGTAGCACCGACGTTTTTTTTTTTCCCTCTTTGGCTCAACTATATTCTTGAGGATATTTAAATTTTATTTATTAATTTATATAATCTTTATTTCAAATAGCACGTTTAGGGCTGCTCGTTTTAAATTGTAATAATTTACAGCAAATGGTACAACAGAACTCCATCAGTTGCGTTGTTTTTATTCTTGTTGGATATCACTGATGGACCTGAAAATACTGAAAGAACCAAGGGAATAATTTTGTTAAAAAAAAAACCTCCGATTGCCATTCTTATGTCTAGCATCTACACAGACAGCTATTCTCATGTCTAGCATCTACTCATTGCCATTCTCATATCTACTGCGGAATTCTTGACTTGGGTGAAAAAATTCTTGCATCTTTCTTTTTATCTCTCTCAATTTCAGGGCATCATGATATCAAAAATAACTTAAAATGATTTTCTTTTAGCAATAATTCAGAACTCAAAGTAAGAAAAAAATTCTCTCATCTAGTTATTTTTAAATAATATTGATTTTTTACGGACATCAAGGTGGATTTCATGGTCTACGGTATCTTTTCAAAAATAAGGTATTAAATTTTTCACGAAATATTGAAAATAGAATTAATCAGTAAAGATTTGTTTGAAAAACTCTTGAATTTGCTTAATTATTTAAATTTTTTAAATATAGACTCCAAATTATTTTTATTTGGCGAGTTTTTTAATCGCCAAACAGAATCGAAAAAGAATGATAAAGTATTCGATTGGATTATATGAAAAAAAAAATCGGAAAAAATTATTTATTCAAAAGTTACTAAAATTGTTTGAGAAAGGTGATCAAAATCGAAATTCAGAAAGATTGAAATTTGAAATAAAAATTGTTGTAATGTAATGTAATCAAAATGTAATTCTTAATAGGATGATTTCCTAGTTTTTTTTTCTTTCTTTTTTTTTTTTTCAAAAATAATTCACGGTAGTTTTTTTCTATTTCATTTTCAATTTCTTAGATCATTATTTTTCACAAAAAAAGTAAAAAAATATAAAACAAAGAAAGTAAAAAATGAAAATCTTTCGTTTTCTTGGAAGGGAAATCTTTCAAATCTTCATCATAACTTTAATTTTTAAAAGCATATAAAATATGTGACAAATTACTTACTGGTAATGCAATAGTTTTCCTTTTTGCAATATATGAAATTCATGTTTGTCTACTTGATACAAATCTTTGAAAATAATTATTTAATCAAGATAGATAGCAACTTAGAATCCTAATTTATAATTTTTTTGCTCCTCGTGCATAGTGTTAATTTTATACTTCTGATTAGAAAATTATAATATATTAATTTTCTTTATTAACTATTTGATCTATGTTTTATGTGTTTAGTAGGATGTGAAATGGGTGAAAATAGACAGTCATTTGTCTGTATCGGAATTGTCTTCCAGATATTAATTAAAACTGTTTTTAAGTACTGCTGTTATTTATTATATTTCACGTTATTGGAATACTTATAATAGATATTTTGCTTTATTCAGTTAAAACTATTGCAATAATCGTGTCAAATTTATATATTATCCAATTTCCAATATTATCCGATTATCCATCGATTTATTTTTTCGACATAAAATTGAAATAGGATTAGTTGTGTCTCGGCCTATATTGGACTTATAACAGCTTCAAGAAGAGGACCACTTTCAGGCTCATGGGAACACTTTAATTTTTATTTACAAACATTTATATATATATACAGAATTGTATTTACAAAAAAAAATTAAAATTAAAAATAAATTGATTCATAAGTGCAGTTCACTCCAAGGTCAAAGTTTTCAAAATTCTCGAGTCTACGTCGAATCTATTTCACCGGTCTGTGGGAGGCCTTAACTATCATACTAAACGGCAAGAGGCTCACTTTGAAAACAGCAGAAACTCTGACCTGTTCTGTCACTTCAGAGAAAAACAACTCTTTGTCGACTCATCGCAGAACTGCCTTCTTCTTCTCCAAAAACTTCCCTTTAAGAAAATACTTCAGGAAGGGGTCAGCTTCCCTCACTTATCATTAAAGTAGACATTTTCTCAACTCATGGTCTATCATCAATCATGATGCAACAACTCATATCGTAATCCGTATTTCATCTTTAATTGTTTCGACCTGTGAAGATCCCACAGACAATCGCTAATTTCATGAGGTCTCATTATCCATGACACTGAATATCTGCTGTCAGTTTGTGGCAAGTTGTTCTCATTAGTACAAAACACTAATTGCATGTTATATAACTACCCACAGAACTGATTATCTGCTGTCAAATTTGAGGGATAAGTTGTTATTATGTACTTGTCAAAGAATATGCATTACTCTCTCCTGAGAACGAAATGCGACGGCTTTTCCCGTGGAAAAAATGCTACAGCTCTAACACATTATAATTTTTAACCACTTAAGAAACAGTATTTATTTCAATCTATTTATTACATCAATGAAGTTTTGACGACAGAAGTAGCAGCATTATTATTTTAATCTTCATTCAAACTGTTGCTTATGCAAATGAAAAAACAATATGACTTTTGAACTTGTAAAAATTGCTTCAGTTTTTACATGGTGTTCATTTTATTTCAATTATAATAGGGTTGCTTATTATACTTTACCTGTAATGAAATTGTCTAATATATACGGCAATTTTACGACGAATAAAAAAAAATGTCATGTCCGAACCGACTTTAATTTATCTAAGAATTTTAATCAGAAATATGTACATTCGAATAGAACTCGCTGTAAGGGAATTATTAAAACAATTTTGCTTTTTTTTAACAGATTAAGTTCGACGAAGCCCCCGACGATGTGAAAGACGCTGCTTCCAATCTCGTCAAGGAAATTGTAGGCAAAGCCATCACCATGGCAGAAGAGGTGAGTCTTCCCGTGCCCAGTAATGGATTTTATGATTTTTTTTATTGCGGAACTCAGTAACTGGAAACGTTATACATTATACAATGAGACAGTTCATGCATATTATAATGGTATCGTGACCCATATAATGTTGGCCCTATACTAGACCTTGTACGGATTCAAGAACAGAGCCACTTTCAGGTTCATGGGAACACTTTACAAACATTACAAATTTACAAACATTAAATATATATAAAGAACTATACTTAAAAAATGGAAATTAAAACTAATTTGATTCACAAGTGCAGTTCCAAGTTCTCGAGTCTACGACGAATATAAAAATGCGTCATTTGTTGCAGACTTTAATTATCACACGGCGTGAAACACGAAACCACAGGGGCTTCACTTTGGATACAAGCGACTGTTTCAAAGTGAATGTTCAGTTCCAAAGCGACTGTTCCAAACTACGGACTCTTCAGTCACTTCAGAGAAAAAAAAAAAACAACACTTCTGGTCGACTCGTCGCAGAACTCTCTCTCTCTCTCTTCTCCACCAGAAATCTCCTTTTAAGACCAAGGTCGGCTTCCCTCACATTTCATTGGAGTAAATATCTCTGGCCGTTGTATATCGCCAATCACGATGGAACAACTAATGGTATATTATTTGGTTGATATTCAATCTGTAATTGTTTAGACCTGGGAAGGTCGCACAGACAATCGCTAATTTCATGAGGTCTCATTATCCATGACACTGATTATTACACCTATTCTTAGAGTCTGTTATAGAGATAGGGCATAGGCTATTAGTCAATATGCTTATTGTGCTGAGGTGTTTGACCAAGTAGTCGACTTCTGTTCTCAGTCTGAAGTTAGTCAGGGCCTCTTTTAGTGGCCGGCGACTGAACTCTTCCCATTCATCCTTGATAGAGCTAAATTAATTCTACAATTCATCAAGATTTAAAAATTGACTCTATTGACAACTATATTACTAAACTTTCTAGAAATTTCTTCAATACCATTGCTACTCACGAAAATCCTCTCATCAAGGCACAAACTATATTTACGCAATTGAATGGAAAATACAAGTATCCTTTCTCTACTTCTAAATGGAGAAGCCTCAAACCACCATAATTTCCTGCTCACTTATCGCTTTTTAGATATTTTACTTCAACGCATATTGACTGATCATAAATTTCTTGTTACGTTTCCATACCGATGATTTACATTTTCTTACTTTCTTCTTTTTTTTTCTCCCATCATACGATTACTATTATCTATTTATCATGATTTTTTCTTTCCTACTGCCTTCACATACCATTGAGTAGATGAACGCTTCGCGTTCAGGCACTCGACATCTTTATTCAACAATGATGATAGAGCTAAATTAAATAACATTACTTTATTCGTAAAATTGAAACGATATTACACCCTATATAAAAAAAATGAATACATGGATTTACATTTGTAAATACAGTTTTATTACTTTTTCTACTTGTTATACAGCATAATCTGCATAATGTTCGGTTAATTTATTACGTTAAGGATAGAATTATCTGATATTTTATATCACCGACTATGAAAGGGGGAGATAGGGTTAGTTAAAATGGGCCCAAATTATGTAACAATTATTTATTGAAGTTACATAAAGACAAACGACCAAATTAATTACAAAAAGAAAGAAAAGGATAAGTGTTACAATCAACCACACCACAGAGTTCTTAGCCATTACTGAAGAAGTTCGTTCTATTTATAGAGGGCGCTGCTGTTGCGCTGCAGTAGCAGTAGTGTTGCCACATATACGAAAGGAGCGGTTACACGAGTAGTTATTTAATAATACAAGTATATAGTTTTTGTAAAAGTAATTTTTTTTTCTTTCTAGAAATCTGTTCCAACGGTACCTTTCAATTTCGGTAAGTTATTTTAATAATTCTCTTCTAATGTATATTTTAAATTTAAATTCTAAAAATATATATAATAGCTCCTGTTTTTATCGCACGTTTTTTAATTTTTTTATTATTATTATTATTTTACAAAAAAGTGGCCCTCATGTACTACTCATGTATACTATAAATAGCCCACTGAGGGATAACCAAAGGAGGGCATTGCCTTCCTTAAAGGGACATTTAGGGATAATTACCCAGCATTTATGAAGGCGTCGTATTGAGAAGAAATCCAAATTTTTGGAACTGTTCAAGATGACGAGATTTCCAAAATCCGAAGTAAATACAAATAAATAAATAAAATAAAATAATTAAAAATTAAAACAAACTTATATATATATATATAAGGAAAAATATATAAATGTAATTAAGCCCAGAAGAATCCAATTGTTGGACCATTTGCAACGAATGGAAGACAAAATAATGAAAAATAAATTATAACGAAAAATAAAGGATAAACGAAAAATTTGAAGAGGAGTGAAATTGAAATAATGAAGGAAGATATGGAGGAAATAAAGGTGAAATCTTGGAAAAGAAAGTATGGCTTGGTGTGCCCTCAACGGGCTGAGCCACTACAAACATCCATGCACCCCCGGATTCGGACATGAAACCAGTGATACGCAGCATCAGACTGCTAGCCATTCAACCATTAGGTCCCTCAAAGCCTAAACTGTGCACAAAATGACCGTAGATCAACAAACCAAACCCACTCCGAAAGGAGATATATTTAGTACAACCCTGTGTATAAATTTGTTCTACAGACTCTCTCTAAAGTATATTCCGCGCATCTTGCGCGTAGTTGAGTATCGAGTTTTTAAGCTTAGAAGTGGAATATTTTCACGAATCTATAACTATGTGTCTTTAAATGTGTTAAATATTGCATGCCTCTAATTGCATGTGAGTGATGTTTGTACGTGT
Source organism: Caerostris extrusa (assembly GCA_021605095.1). Lineage (NCBI taxonomy): Eukaryota > Metazoa > Arthropoda > Arachnida > Araneae > Araneidae > Caerostris > Caerostris extrusa. Next base: position 13,828 of record BPLR01021325.1, read on the forward strand.
GTAAATAAAACTTCAAGTTCTCCAACCTGTGCCTCAAGCATCTCAACCCAGCCACACCTAGTTACAATTTGGTTGCCTAACCTGTGTCGGAAAATTTAGCCGAGTGCCGCGGTGTAGATTATAGAAGAAGCAAACATTACTACACTTTAATAAATTTAAAAGTAAATTTTATTATACACAAAGGTTAAAAAAGTAAAACTTTACAAAAACATATTTCTCTGACTTTAACTTAATCATGATCAAAACATGTTACCTGCAGCCAACCGACCATCTAGCTAAGCATACTTGATTTATATACCAATTTATATATCCGTACCCGACGTTACGACCAATTACATGCCTTCAGCATATGACGTCGGAACCGAATGCAAAAACGAAAGAGAAATATTTGCATGATTCCCAATACTTTAGGCAACAACCTGCACCCTACAAATTTTCATAAGTATTTCTGGCAATCGTAATCTACATATTACATTTATTTTTTCAAGAACTTCACTTCACTTCATTTATTGATTTACTTTTTTCATTTTTAGAAGACGTTGACCTAATCAAGACATCCGGCCCTTGGTATGTTCGTGTTCGCGAGGGTTTTATGCGCGTGCTGCGCACAGCCTGCTTCTGCACCCCTCGAAGGCACGATTCCTGAGGGTATGCCTTGCCGACCTTCAAGTAAAACCCTCCACCAGCCGCCAGGTGGCGCCTTTCGGTACCTTCTCCAACCCTTTTCATCGTTGTCTCTTCCACTGTGTGTTCGATGTGGACCAAACTTCATCCTCTTTCTAATATAAGTGTTCTCTGCAGTGCTGGCAAAGCATGCTGCAGAAAGTTAAGTGTTATTCTTGTGACATCTAAGACAAATTAATGGAAAACTTTGCAAAGAGGTTAAATCCTGCTCATGGCAAAAGTGGATCCGTTTCTCTTCTTCTCAAAGTGTCTGCTTATTGACGAAGGAGTTGAAATTACAGCGATCAATTTTTGTTCTTGGTAAATGTTGATAAAAATTGCAACATTTATGAAGTAGATTTTCAATGGAGGGAATATTTGGTACATGTTGACAGATTACGAATACATTCAAGGCAAAAGGAGATCAGATCTTCGTTTTGGTATTGGGGGAACAATGCTGCCTTAAAAATTGTTCATACAATAAGTGATCTAAATTTGAACAGCGTTTCTAAAATCTAGTAAATTGAACTTCAACATTATTAATAATTGAAAAATGTTGCTTGATGGCAGGAATTCAGTCGTCAACTGTTTTGCTGAAGTTAGATCTGTAATCTGGTTCAATGAAATGCTATATATGTGCAAAAATGCCATGAAATTGTTGTAAAAAGGCCATGTAAATGCTGATTTAAAAGCAGCATTTTTAAAGCAGAATTTTGAATGGAGGGAATATTTGATACATGTTGGCATATAAAGAATGCGTAATCTGCCAACGATGAAATTGTAGTGATCCAGTTTTTGTTCTTGGTAAATGTTGATTAAAAAAAGCAACATTTATATAAAGCAGATTTTCAATGGAGAGTATATTTGGAATATGTTGATAGATTACGAATGCATTCAAGGCAAAAGAAGATAAGATCTTCGTTTTGGTATTGGGGGAACAATGCTGCCTTAAAATTTTTTCATATATATATATGGATGAAGACAAGATGTGATCTAAATTTGAACAGCATTTCTAAAATCTTGTAAATTATACTTCAATATTATTAATAATTGAAAAATATTGTTGGATGGCATGAATTCAGCCATCAAGTATTTTGATGAAGTTAGATCTGTAACATCATTTGATGAAATGCTATGTATATGCAAAAGATATCATGAAATTGGTGTTAATATCTATTAATATAAAATAATTAGATTTAATTTTTCACTGTAATTAAAATGTAGAATGGTTGTCTGGGTCTGATGTGGATGTTTTGATGATTAGTCATCAGTTACAGATCGTATTCTGTTTTATGAATTAATCTAACTGGACAAAGTGATTCCATCAATTGATCAATTAAAAATTGATTGATTGATTCCATCAATACAACTTTGACACAATTGATTCCATCTAACACGAGAAACGAATCCATGGATTGCCGAACCAAAAAAAGAATTGTAGAACCAAATATTGTCACCAAAAAAAAAAAAAAAAGGAATCTTGGCCTCAACTTGTTTAAAAATTAATTTTGAAAAGACAGTGAGCGTCTTGAAATGCACTTGTACCACTTTTTGTGTACCTTTTTATTGATGAACGAGACTTGACTGTCAGAAAAAAGGTTTCTTCTTATGTGTTTAGATTTAACTGAAATGTGTACAGTTACAGCCGATTGTGGTATCTAACTAACTGATTTTTTACAAATTTATGTTTATGTTTTTCATATCACCGATATCTGTTGCTTGAAAAGGATGTATGCAGAATACTTTTAACGTAAAGGATAAAGAATTGTTCCGTTTTGGAATTGAATTAATGTATTTTGGAAGGAAATATATTATGTATTCGTATTTACAAATTAATAATGCAATCAAAGAGTAGTTTTTTAAATTAATTTTTGAAAAGGCTAATTTGCTTTTCGATCTAATAAAAAGTTGTTGTTTTTTTTAAATTTAAAGTAAGTTTAATATATACCGTATATTTCCGTGTATAAGCAAAGGATTTTTCAAAATTTTTCTAAAGCTTAACTGCGGAGGGTCGATTTATATACGGGTCTGCTAACCTCGCAAAAAACGTAGAAAATTCCATTAGCAAGGTAAACGTAAGTAAAATTCCATTAGCGGGGTAAACGTAGGTAAAATTCCATTAGAGAGGTAAATAGGTAAAATTTCATTATTTGCGATCAACCCTCAAATATTACAAAATATAGCACGTTTTATTTCTTAAATTTATGTTTCTTAAGTTAGTGAAAAAAAAAAAATATTTCACTTAAAATTTTATTATTCGTTTTATAAAAATTATTTCTAATGCTGGTTTATTGAGTCGTCGCCAAGTGAAATGTTGGCGAAATTTGTGCCTGACTAACGGAAAAGTACCAAAACGTACACCAGAAATGATAAAAGAATATAGTAAATAATTTTCTCTTAAAAATAACAGTGGAAAAGTAAAATTAATTCAATATTTTATTTTATTGTTTGCGTACAGTTCGTCAAATTCACTTTCACTCATTGGAAAGTTTAGATTTTCATAATTGCGATCCAGTTTTAACAACTTCTTATCTTTATAAAACGGAAAATTATTTATATTGCTGTTTGTTGCATCGTCGCCAAGTTGGCGAAATTTCAGCTTGGCGAACGGAAAAGTACCAAAGTGTACATCAGAAATAATAAAAGAATATCGTAAATAATTTGCTCCTAAAAATGTAACAATGAAAAGTAAAATTAATATAATAAATATTATTAATTTTACGTAATATTAAATATTAATATTAATTATTAAATAATATATTAAATATTATTAAGTTTGAATGTAAATCTGAATTTTAATGTCTTCCATAATAATAGAATTTATGCTCTCTTCGTACGCAAAATATTTTTTCCTACTTATATAAATGTTTTAAACTTTAGGTAAAAGTTTTTCAAGAGGAAATATACGCTCGGCTTATACTGAATCGGCTTTATATACCGAGATATATGGTAAATAAGAAATTTATTTATATTACCAATCTTTGTTACTTTTCTTAAGCAAAATAGATTTTTTTTTCGGCTTGCATAAATGTTTTAAACTTAGGTAAATTTTTTTTTCCAATAGAAAACATACTCGGCTTATACACGAAGATATATGGTAAATAAGAAAATTATTTATTTGATCAATCTTTTTGCTCTTTTTTGTAATTTTATTTGCTCTTATTAAAATCTTTTAACAAAACAGATAAAGCTTAAGTTTGAAAAAACGACTTTTTTTACTACATTTTTTTTTATTAAATGATCTTATATTTTAATATTCTTTCATATTTTTATTTATATCTTAAATAAACACTGCTTTTTTAATATTTTGTTTCATTAAATTCAAAAAAAGCTATGTTTATTTAAGATTGGAGAATGCACAAGATTGTATTATTGTAGTCTGATATGATTTCTGTATATTATATAAATAATCTTCCTCAGATTTAAATTAAATTAATCATCAAAATAAAAGTTACAATAGTTGTCATGGTTACTGCTTAACAATATTTAAATATAGATAATGATTTTAAACCAATGTAGAGCGTGCCAAGAAGGCTTACGCGCATGACAGACCTCGTGATCTGACGTCATTTCCGTTTTTTTTTATTATTATTAACTTTTTCGTAGCTAAGTCGTTTCATGTTTAAAAACATTTTAAAACTTTGAAATAATTATTTTTAGTGCGTCTGATTAGTTTGATTTTTAAATAAAACTATAAAATTATGCAGAATAACATCTAACGTATCATTTTCAACTAAGTCATTGTTTTTTAGTGTGAAGAAGATCAAAGATTTTATTATGTACTTTTTAAATGTAAATCTGAATTCTCTAAAGTAATCAGCACGTGAGATATTTTTCTTGAAAAATATTTGAAATAAAAAATTACTCTGTTTACTATGCAATGCAAAAAATTGTACAGAAGTAGAGATAGACACAGTGCAACGTAAACAATCACTTAAAAAGCTTTAAAAATTACTTTAAAAAATGTAAATAAATATTAGATCGAGATGTATTTACATTTCTAATATAGCTATTGCATAAATATGTATTTATATTTGACTTCATTTTGTAACGCATTGGAAATACTGACTGATAGTTACCATAAAACGTGAGAGAATATTTGAACTTATATAATATATATTTTAATATTTCCGATTTCCCTTTTTATTGTTCACTCATTTTATTTTATACTAGATATGACCCTGCATTGCTCGACTACAGAAAATAAAACTTTTTTTTTTTTTTTGGTAAATTTTATTATAAAAAATATCAATAAAAATGCAACAAAATCTAGAGAAAGTTTCAACTGCGAGATATTGTTTGACATATTAAAAGTATTTTTAATCACTAATTCTGAATTTAAAAATTTTTTTAAGTAATAAATAAATGACAAGAAAAAGAACACAATCGCTTAAGTTTCATTCATTAATCATCAGATGGCGCTACGTGTTACCAATACAAAGTTTTCATTTGATTAAAAAATAAATAATTAAATTTTTGTCTTAATTTTTGCATGGACTACATAAAAAGGTTATAATTAAAAATAGTTTAATTAGAAACTTAGTTTATGTTGTAGTTTAAGTTTTAAACATAGAAAATAAAATCTTTTGTTTTGTATAAAGAAAAGCTTTCTACAATCAAAACTAATTTTAAATGAAACGGAGACGTTGTCATTTTTTTTTTTTTTAATATTCTACTCAAGAAAGAGAATGCTCAGTTTTAAATTTACTATACTTATACAATAAGTTTAATATTTTTGATATATTTCAAGTCAAATAATTTAAAACACATAAATTACCTATGTCATCATAACTACAACGCTAGTGTGTTTCACTGTAGCTTTATAATAAAATACTTAGGAAGTATTCTATATTTTATTATTTAATTCGAGGAATTAATAGTTAAAAATCAGAAATATTGAGAAAATATAAAATGCTATTAATGCACTAAACTTTTCCATACTTAAGCAAAAAATAAGATTTATTCTCTCCTGTTATTTACATTGTTCTTAGCATTTACTTCAATGTCAAAATTATTCTTAATTTTAATTTTCGTGTATTTAAAATTAGTGCTAAACTTTGTTTTACTCTTTTTAACTAAATATTTTTTCAGTAAATAATATTTAGTTTCTATGGAAACCAGCTGTCATAATAACAACATTTTTATGTGAACGTGGGGCTTGTTTGCAATTGAATAACCATGGTTTTGTTTTTTCAAATTCTATAAATTCACTTCCTCAATGAAGGTCTTGAGTGAACGGTTCTTAAAATTAGTTACATAAATAAGATTCAAGATGAAGAATTGAGTTGTTGTTTTTTAATCTGTATTAGATCAAGGAACTAAACTAGAAAAAAATTTTTTTTTTTCATAATAGATTGCATTATAAAATTAAAGAATGAACAAGTAATATAAAAAAGTTAAAGTTAATTCCTATTTTTTTTTTTTTTTTTTTATTGTATTTAGAAAAAGTCCTTTAGAAATAATTTTCATTCATCTGGCGCCATCTATTATTAGATACATGCAACATAAATGTAAAAAAAACTAAAATTAATTAATTAAATGTAATTAATGAGTTAATATTTGAAAAAACTGTATTAACATCCAATGTCATCCACTACAAGTTTCAAAAAAAAAAAAATGTATTTGAATTGGAGTGGAATAAAAGTATTTTTATGAAGGATTGAAAATTTGAACAAGATATAAATAGGGAGAGTGTGAGTTAATAGAAGGAATTGAAAAAAAGACATGATTTTTTTTAAATATATATATTTAAAAATATATATGTATAAATGACAATGTATGTGGTTTTAACATCTGAAAGAAATGGTTTCAAAGATGTTTTTAGCACACCCACAATAGCTATGTGTGTTCCTTTTGAATCCCTTTCAACTTCCTGCCATAAGTACGATTATGTAAACTAGAGGTAAGGCGTTAATTATCATTTTTTGCTGTTGTTGTTTCTTATCCCATTTGGTAGACAACAACATCTACACCAAGATCCAAGAATCCATGCGGTCTTGTCCCATTTGGTAGATAGTTACATCTAGACCAAATCCAAGAACCCGTGTGATCTCATGGTAGGGGGTAGCTGCTGTTGTGATGGAGTAAAAATCTGACTTTTGCTCTGAATTACTGAAGAAAGAGGGCAGTGCTTTCCAGGAGGACTTTTACGGGGAGGGTATTGTATGGGAGAAATCCCGGGAAAACTCCCACCAGGTAGTCTGATTCACGAGGCAAGAGGCTGAATATCACAAACTCTATCGAGCCTCCTTTTTTTGAAACAGTGTCTACAACAAAGTCGCCAGTGGATTGAATCTCAGCTCTAATGGTCACCAGTGGTGCACGTTGCCACTGAATCACGAGTCGAGTTTTTTTTTTTTTTTTTATTCTAGTCTCTTTAAATCCACTGCCTTAGTTTTACAAGTTAATTCAAAAAATGAAATTTTTGATTCCAAAGATTGAATTTTGAATCTTTAATTTTTAAAACGGTCATTTAGAAAACTATAATTAAAGAAAAATTAAATTTGGCTGAATATTTAGATAATAGTAAGATTTATAGAAGTTGCTTGCACTTAATTTAAATTAAAAAATTTTCCTGCGGTAATCTTCAAAAAAATTTACTACTTTCCTTATTTCTTGATTTTTTTTTCTTTAGAAATCTATCATAGATCAATATCTTTAATTTTTTTTTTTTTTTTACTAACATTCAAAAAATTAAGTTAATAGATTGAAAATAATAGGGTAGCAGTTTTCTTGAAAAGTAATATGTACACAATAGATGTTATTTTATTATTAAAATATATTGCAAAAAATAAAAAGTAATAAAAATGCAAATTATAAACATTACATTATCAAAAATTTTTTCTTCACATGTAGTACTTTCATTATCTTTCACAAAAAAAAATTATTAATAATTTTTTTTTTTGTGTGGAACATTTTAAAATTATTTGATAATTATATAAAATAAAGTAACAATTTTTTATTTCAGATTCTATTAAAATTTTAACTAAACTCGGTAAGAAAACGTATTCAATTTCATTTTATTTAAATTTTGAAATTCATAATTTTATATTGCTTTTGAGCAAAATGTTAATTTTGATATCAGAAACTATTACATCAAATACCTTGGAAAAAAATTTGTAAGTTATTTTATTTAAAATGTAAGAAACTGTTGAAATATGTAATTTTTAGTGCAAATGTTTTCAATTCTAAGTATATTTTTATGTTTTGCTGATTTAAATAGGAAAATTTTTCGTTAGAAAGCTGATGATTTGTTAACTTCAACTGCCAACTGTAAGTTGCTAGGATCACTAGCACTTTCTAAATGAATAACAACATCAAAAATTGTTTTGTTGAAATAGCTGTAGTTTACTGTTTAGATTTGTTGTCTGCAGTTAAATATTACTTTAGATTCAGAATGCACAGACTACAGTTCTCAATTCACTGGTTGTCCAATCCCTCTTGTATGTGTTATTTTAATCTTAATTTCATTGTTGTTATAGGGGCCTGATGGTCGAGTAGCTAGCACCCTGGTGCTCGGAGCCACAGGTTTCGCGTTCGAGCCCCGACGGTGCCATGGTTGTTTGTAGTGGTTCGGAATCCCCTTTAAACTGTAGGTCCTAGTCTCTTTAGCCCTCGTGTGCACAAGATGACAGTAGGGCGACTAACCAAACCATAGCTATAATTGTTATTGTTTCTTATCCCACTTGGCAGACATCTAAATCAAGTCCACGAACCCGTGTGGGCTCATGGTTGAAGGATAAGGGGGCAGCTTCTGTTGTGATGGAGCACACGTAGGTAGAAGTCTGTCTTGGCTCCGTGAAGCCGATTTTTTTACGGGGTTCTGTTGTCAGCTCTACGTCCAACGCTCTACAGTCATATTATACCAGACCCTTAGGCTTAAAGTGGATTCCAAACTACTAAAAACATCCCTGGCACGGCCGAAACTCGAACCCAAAACCAGTGGCACCGAACGACAGAGTGCTAGTCCCATGGCCATCAGGCCAATTTTTAACTTCTTAGACCCTAAGTAACGTCTCAAATATCTTAATGACAAAAGATGTTTCTCAAAATTTCTCCGCAAACTATATTTCTTAGATAAATTGATATCGTTATTTAAAATTAATTTCACTGGTTTGGTTATAAAAATTTTACTAGGTCTATTTTGTAAATCATTTTTCATTTTTTTACTACAAAATATATAAAATATATAACTTAGTTCTTATTGTTAGAACTTATTGTTCTAGAAAAGGATTAAGACACTTTATTAAATCTCTGTTGTTGATTCTATAAAAACATTATAAATAATAAATGAGAAACATTATTAAATAACATATTATTGCTTCTATTTAAATATTATAAAAGTAGAAATTGCAAAGGAACCTGATGGTAGAGTGGTTAGCACTCTAGCTCTCGATACCACAGGGTTCGAGTCATTGCGGTGTCATAGATGTTTGTAGTGGTTCGGAATCCACTTTAAGCTGTAGATCCCGATCTAATATGATTGTTGAGCATGGTGTTAACAACCCTAACCAGTAAAAAAGAGAAACGTCACCTGTCCTGAAATCTGCCAATAGGCGGACGGCTTTGCGCCATTGAAGAAGATGATAATGCATAAGACACTTTACCATAAATGTTTTCTAATATGATTTAGAAAAGACGTAAACTAGGAATTACTTAAACGACGAACATTTAGAATCAAAATTAATATATATATATATATATATGTGTGTGTGCGTGTTAATTAGTGAAAGTCAAACATGAAATTAAAATTTTCATTTGTCATTTTTTCTCTTTTTTGTAACACCATATGATCATCATCATTGGGGCAATAGCCCCATGGTGCCTATTGACAGATTTCTAGACATGAGATTTCTTTTTACGGAGTAGGGATGTCAGCCTTTAGAGTCATATTAGACCGGGATCTACGCTTTAAGGTGTATTCCGAACCACTACAAACATCCATGGTACCAACAGCATATGATATATAGAACTAAAATAAAAAATATGTGGTACATATGTACCAAAATGAATATTTTTAATGGTCCCTCGCATGACACAGTGAATTTATGTGTGTCTCAGATTTGAAAGTCTGTGCATCCAAACCTAAACTTTAACAACTAGTTAGGACCAAAAGACCTTGCAGACTTTTTACTTGTTGGACAATGTTAAGTAGACTTTTAATGTTATATGTACCCCCCAATACATGTACCAAGAGCATGTCTTTATTTTAGTGTAGATTGTTTCTTGTCGATGTTCATCTAGGTGGTTTATTCTCAATTCCTTTATAAGATGGAACACCCGTTTGATTGCTGTTCGATAATGTTATTTTATACTAACATGGGCAATCCTTTCCACCCAAATGTTTAATCAATGTTTTGTAAAAATATAGAAATAACAGGACGGTTTTTTGTCACCTGTAGTAGCAGTATACATCAATGAAAACGCATTGTAAATAAATACATGTTATGTAAATGTGCAAAGTATAAATGTGACTGTTTAATGACTATTTTAGATAATCGATGTGCCTCAACTATTTAATTGGACAATGCATTTGCTGCAGCCAAATTTCTATGGAAGAAATTCAGTGTTGATTTCGATTTGAAATAAAGTGTATTACTTGTTGCGAGTTGTTTATTTTAATTAATGCAACACAAAACATTCCTCGTTTATATTAATTAATACAAACCACACACAGCACTGCACAATACATTGAATTTAAAAAACATTTAAATCGCTCATTTGACCAGTACCGTAACGTCTCGGCTTATATTAGAACCATAGCAACTTCAAGAAGAGGGCCACTTCCAGGTTCATGGGAATACTTCAAATTTTATTCAGTAGCACTGTATATGTGTATATATATACAGAACTCTGGATTATTGCAACTTATTATTTTATTATTTACGAAGAAATGAAATTTAAAGATATGAGTGCTCGAATCTCACGACAAATCTAATGCACCTAGTCTGCGGCAGACCATAACTATCACACGTAATGATACATGAAACCACAAGGGGCTCACTTTGTAAACAGGCGGAATCTCTGGCCTGCTCAGTCACTTTACAGAAAAAGAGAAAAACCACACTTCTTGTCGACTCGTCGCAGAACACTCTTCTTCTCCTTCACCAAAAAACCTCCCTTTAAGAAAATCCGTCAAAAAGGCGGGTCAGTTTTCTTCACTTCTCATTGGAATGGACACTGCCTCAGTCACTGTGTTCCGCATTGCAATTAGTCTATCACCAATCATGATGCAGCAACTCATTAAGTAGTCCATATCATCATCATCATTATAGGCGTAACAGTCCAGTGTGGGCCAAGGCCGTCTACCTACTGGCAGATTTCGAGAAGAGAGATGTTTTTTTTTTTTTTTTACGGGATAGGTTTACGGTAATGTTACTTGCGTCCGTTGAATATCTTAAAGCTACACGTTTCCCCTGGATAGTGCTAAATGAGCAACAGCTGTGCAGCTCTTGCTTATGGCATAAAGATTAACTGTATCTGTATTGCTAGCTGCATTAGAACAACAACATAAAGAAACTTATGAATCTATAAAAAGTAGAATTTTATGTATTTTGATAAAATTCTTAATACTTTTTTGTTCTAATGCAGCTGACAAACACTTAGACAGCTTGGTCTTGGATGCTTTAAGGCAAGCGCTGCACAGACGTTACTCACTTTGCATTACCCAGGGGGCGCGTGTAACTTGAAGATACGGACGGGGAGGAACAATACCCCGCAACCCTCTACGATCCTATTAGGACCGGGTCCTACGATTTAAAGGGATTCCAAACCACTGCAAACATCCATGGCCCCGCCGGGACTCGAACCCGAAACCTGTGGTACCGAAAGCTAGCCACTCGGCCATTCAGGCCCAATTCTTAATACTAATATCATCAAAAGGGCCCTGATAGCCGAAATGAAAAACTCAATTACAAAAATTGCTGGAATAACAAGCAAGTCAAAAAAATATCCCAATCTCCCTTCAACTATCAAGCCTGTTCCTCACAGCCACAAGTTTGTTTCCAATCCCAGCAGCCGCGGCCTGATGGCCAAAGTGGTCAGCACTGTGGCGTGCGGTACCACAGGTTTCGGAATCGGGATGTGGTGTGCTAATGTTTTTAGTGGTTCGAAATCCTCCTTAAACAGTAGGTCTTGATATAATATGACTACTGTTACTACTGCACCACATTACATCACTGTACCTAGAGCTGAATTTCCCCTTTTCAGTTTGTAAATGATGTGGGTGAGAAGAAGTCTGATTGGGTTCTGCGACGCTCTATGATCATATGAGACCAGGACCTACGGCTTCAAGTGGATTCCGAACCACTACAAACATCCATGGTACTGCCGGGATTCGAACCCGAAACCTGTGATACCGAGTGCCAGAACCCTAGCCACTCGGCCATCTGGCCCCGAAGATTTAATAGGACTGTTGGGATTAGGTCTGACAACTATACGCCGTAAAAAGAAAACAACATTTTACGTTTCGGAACCTGCCAGTAGCCGAAGGCTTTGGCCCAACATTGGGTTTTCGAGCCTTTGAAGAAGAGGAATATCACCAAAAACGTACTGGATGAAATACTGTGGGAATTGAAATCAAACTCAAATTGTAGTTCTATAAACTGGAATGCTGTAGATAATGATGATGATGATGATGAATGAAGTGGTATATGGGGATGTGAAGCAACAAAGACTATAATCTCCTTGTCACTATATATATATAAACAGTTAGTTTTATCCTTATTTTTAATATGTCACTCTCCACAACGCTCTACGATCGTGTTAGACCTACGGTTTAAAGTGGATTCCGAACCACTACAAACAGCCATGGCACCGCCGGGACTCGAACCCGAAACCTGTGGTACCGAGCACCAGAGCGCTAGCCACTCGGCCATTCAGGCCCAATGCTGTAAGTAAGAATATAGTTTAAAAAATGTTTTTGTTGATTACTCTAATATTTATGTGGCTACGTTACAAATATTGTTGGTGATTGTAATATTCCTATAGCTACAACATTTGTTGATGTTCAATATAGTGTCACAGCTAATTTTGATTCATGGATTTGCGAAAATAAATGAACTTTGTTGATGCAATATTATACAGTTAAAAGTCAAGCTATTGCTGTAGTGTAGTGTGCAGGTTGGACAACCAGATTGTAACTGGATGAGGTTGGGTTGAGATACTTGCGGCACAAGTGTGAAAACTCACAGCTTTATTTATACATGCACACACATACAATTAAAGACATAAAATATTTAGCCCGTATAAAGACAGATATTTATAGATTCGTGGAAGGATTCTATTTCTAAGCCGAAAATTCAAAATTCGGATACTTTAAGATCCACTTTAAGCCGTAGGTTCTTATCTCATATGACCGTAGAGCGTCACAGAGACTAATTAAACTTCTCTCACCCACATCATTCTCAAACTGTAAAGAAGAAACTCTGCTCTAGGCACAGTGATGTCGTGTGGTTTAGTAGAAGTAGGTGTGTTGTAGTAATTGATTAGATGGCTACATGAGAATTTGAAAGAAGGACTGCCCTTTCAAACTTATAATGGGTAGCTAATCCAACAAATATTACAGTAGTATATTTTCTAATGGGTTTTACTATTTGTGTTGTTTTTAAAGGTCACATAACAATGATTTTTTTAATATTTAAAAGATTTTTTATCATGTTTATATTTTGAAAAATAAAAAAAATACATTTTAGTTTTGGAAATAAAATCATCAATCTAATTTTCCAGACCGTACAGATTTTCGCAACCTTCAATGCAAAAGTAGGATTAATTTAATTAAATCTCTCTCTAGTTATTTATGATTTCATGCAAAACACTGAAAAGATTGTAGATATGTAACATATCTAAGGAACTACATGATTCCAGTATTTAGCCACTGTGAAATGATTACCAACCTGTATGAAATGACAACCAACCTAATCACCAAGCAACCTAAAATGACTGTCTGCCTATGAAAGATTACCAACTGTAAATCCTACAACTATTGCAGTAGTATATTTTACAATAGGTTTTACTATTTGTGTTGAATTAAAAAACGTAAAAATATTTTTATCATTTCCTATTATAAAAAAGAAAGAAAGAATTTAGAAATAAAATCATCAATAGACAATATTAGTTTTAGAACTAAAATCATCAATAGACAATATTAGTTTTAGAACTAAAATCATCAATAGACAATATTAGTTTTAGAACTAAAATCATCAATAGACAATATTAGTTTTAGAAATAAAGTCATCAATAGACAATACAGATTTTCGTAACCATCAATGCAAAAGTGGGATTAATTTAATCAAATCTCGTGCTAGATATTTATGATTTAATGTTGTTGTTCTAATACAGAGACAGTTATACTTTATGCCATAAGAAAGGGCTGCACCGCTGTTACTCATTTAGCACTACCCAGGGGATAGGGATACGAGTACCCCCAAAACGCAGCTTGAAAATATTGCTACGGACGCAAGTAACACTATACCCAAAACGATCTTATGATCTACTATTATGACATTGCCTTGAGTGGCCCGAGTTTAATGGCGAGTCGGTTTAAATTTATATTTCAAACATTAAATACATTTTAGTTTGGGTAATAAAATCATTAACAAACAGGGGCCCATGGCTGGCGCTCGGTACCACAGGTTTCGGGTTAGCCGCGGACACATGGATGTTTGTAGTGGTTCGGAATCCACTTTAAACCTAGGTGATACCGAGCACCAGAGCGCTGGGTAGTCACTGCGGCGCTTGCCGGTCATTAGTGTTTGCCAGCTGCGTTAGAACAAAAACAAAAAATTCCAGACAACACAGATCTTTAGATGTAAAATGATTAATTTAAAACAGCTGAAATGCTTATAGATATGTGATATGTAAGCCACGGACGCGGAGTAACAATGCCCCCTCAAACTACATGGACCGGGACCTCGGTTTAGTATTTAACCAACTGGCACCACCGGGACTCGAAATGAACCTGTTGCACTCGGCCATTCAGGCCCATTTAATCAAATATCGTGGATATTTATGAATTAATATAAGACACACGAGTTTACATGGTTCCAGTATTTAACAACTGTGAAATGACGTCTTGAGTGGATTTTTTTAAGTTTCACAACTTGTGTGCAAGTGCAAATAAACAGCAGGCAGAAAAACTGCAGGTGACGGATCACTCGTTGAAGACAATGCATCGACATGGATCAAATAACTTGAGGAATTCAAGAAGAGTCAGATAAACACTGAAAATGTTGTTTGCTGGGTTTGATTTCGAGAAATGATGACAGACAAATACTTCTGTGGTAATCAATCAAGAGTTTTGTTTTATTTTTGAACCATATAAAAACTGGTGAATAATGTCGATGGTCTATTCTTACTGGTTTTGTACAAACATGAATATAAAAAAATTGAAAAGATTTTATTGCATAACCATTTTTAAAAAATATGAAATAATTAGTTCTTTTTCTCCAAATGAAGAATAATTTGCACTTTTTATACTGTGTTCATAAAATTTCATAAGGTTGTCGGAGCCATTTTAGTTCGACAATGATTTCAATGCCACACGATTGTTTTTTTTTTAATTGCGTTGTGGACTGAGTCGTTTTGACCAGGTCCCTGCGAGCAGCTCAAAGTGGGATACACCGGCGAACGCTGTTACTCATTTAGCATACCCAGGGGGCACGTGTAGCTTGAAGATATGCTACGGACGCGAGTAACACTACCCCACAACGCTAATATTAGACAGGGACCTATGGTTTAAAATGGATTCCGAACCACTACAAACATTCATGGCACCGCTGGGACTCGAACTGGAAACTTGTGGCACCGAGCTCTAGTCATTCGGCCATCTGATTGTGAAAATGAAGAAACATCAGGAAGATTTTTATGCACCACTAGATCAGTTTGTTACTCATTTTTGCACACTCTGGGTTAATTAGATAGGGGCCTACAGTTTAACGTAGATTCCGAACCACTCACAAACATCCATGCCACAGCTAGGATTCGAACTTGAAGTCTGTGGTACCAAAGATCAGAGTACACTAGTCGCAGATTTAGTAGCTTTGATTCGGTTCGCTTGTGGGGTTTCGAACTGAGATAACTCAGTTTAAAAGCAGAATAAATTATCAATAAAGCTAACAATAATCTCAGATATTTCTTAGTGGAATGATGGCCAATTGGCTAGCGCTCTGGGGCTGGTGCCACAGGATTTAATTTCAATTTATGGCGGTGGCATGGATGTTTATGAGTGGTTAAGAATCCACATTAAACTGTAGGTCTCGGTCTAATTATTCCAAAGTGTGCACAAAATGACTGTAGAGCGACAAACCAAAACTGATCTTTCTTTAGCATTAAAAAATCATAGAATTTAAAGAGTGCAATCGATTTAGTTGCCAATTATTTTGTGCCTAATGAAAGTGCTTATAAAACTATACCTCACCAAATTTCCGTTAATTGGTAATACACCTATCCCCTGATTTACACGGAATATAAGTTCCTTAAGAAACAGTGTAAATTGAAATCGTAGATTTGTACGCGCAAACCCGTAAAACAAACTAAAATGTAGATAATTCAGTCATTTTTTCAATGCAAAATAAAACTAAATATATCTTAAAAACACACGCTTCTGTTGAGGAACGTTTAGTTTACAGTCTCTCATCCCGAGAGGAAATATATTTAGCGCATTCAGGCGCATTAGTTGGCCCCACTGGGAGAGGAAGTATTTTTCGAGAACTCTGCGAGCAGCCGATTTTCGTTTTTCGACTTAGAAGTGGAGTCCTTTTACGAATGTATAATTATATGTCTTAAAATGTGCTAAATATTGTCTGTTTCAAATTGTATGTGAGTGGTGTTTGTGAGTGTGTAAATAAAGCTGTGAGTCTCAAACCTGTGCTTCAATGTGGAGGGGGAGGCAGTTGCCACACTGAAATCATATTTTGCAGCACAATTTGGAACAACACATCTAATCTTCATAGTCCATACAAACATAGTCTAACAAACATCTTAGAATCTTCATAGTTCGTACCATATTTCAGAACTTTTTACACCAATTCAAAAGTCTAAAGCCGCTTGCAGACTCGAGCGATAATGAAGAATATTCATTTGTTCCCGTGCTTTGCAATTCGAACTTATGGGACAAACAGATTCCAGGTTGAATGGCAATGTGTTCATACATTTTTAATACAGATCAAGGATAAGCTAATTTCATATATGTTCATATTTACACTAACCACATAAAATTGAATTAATCAAAAATAAATAAATAATAGAAAAGAAAAAAATATGATTTGAATAATTAAAATCTAGTGTACACTACAATTCTTTAATCAAGAAAACTTTAAAATGTTTTGCAGTGATAATTTATATTGTATACACATTAAATGTAATCTAATGCATACTCTTTGAAGTCACTCTAAAAATCTAGAAATATCTCATTTAACAAAAAAATAGATTCATCTTTCTAATCACGCATGTGAAAAATTGTATAAGATTTGGGATTTAATATTCCACTTATCCACAATAGATGGCGCCACGAAATGTGTCTTGTGATAGAAAAGTTAATCTGATGAAGTCTTTTAAAAACGATATCAAAAATGTTCATGTTACTAAAATCATGAAGGTTGCCTCTTTCTATGATTTTGAAATTAATCAATTTAAAATATTGAGGATAATTTCAATGAATCTTCGATAAAACAGCATTAATATTAACTTTTTTTCATACTTTAAATGCAAAACTTGACACAAAGTAAAGTTATCAATGAAGGAATGACACGAGAAGAACCAACAATGTCTTCATTCACTAAATTGAAAAAAAAAAAAAAAAAAAAAAAAAAAGGTTATAGAAAATGGCATTCATATTCAGCTATATAATTTTTAAAAATTTCAATGTAATGAATGTTTACAATATTTTTGAAGATAAATAGTTCGTTTTAAACTCAACCTTATTTAAACTTGTGTTTAGTATTCATTTTTAAAATAAAGCTTTATCTACTTGTATACACATAAAAAAATTCAGATGTTAGTTGGTAAAACCAATTTTATTTTATTACCCATGTGTGTGTATTTAAATACAGTTCAGTGTGTTTCATATAGAATGGGACATAAAGTACTACTTAATTTTGATAAATCAAATGTACAGTAAAACTATAACCATTCAAGTTTCTATAGATGTTCTAAGAGTGCCCTGAGGTGATTGCTCCACTCGTGATAGAATATCCTGTGTTAATGATTAGAGCACTGCAATTATTCGCTGCTTCAGTTGCTGTAAGTCCTGGGGCAATGGAGGCACGAACACTTTTCTTTAACAAAATCCGATAGGAAAATTCACAAGGGGTTAGATCTGGAGATCTCCGGGGCCAAAAAAGCAATGACATATAATTTGATCCTGCACGCCCATTCCAGCAATGGCGTAGATTATTATTCAGGTACTGAGGTAAGTTTTTATGCCAATGTGGTGGAGCACCGTCGTTGCAGAATGAAGCTGATTCTTCCAACTGGATAACAACTGGCCAGAAAATGTTCATCTCTTCAGAAACTGGACGGCTAACAACAGGTTTTGGCCAAGATGAGAAAATGTACAGCACAGGTCGCCCCCGAGTTACAACGCCGAATGAGGACCGGTATTTAGCTTCAGAATCACAGCATCAGCTGAGCTCTCTTCAGCTACCGGTCCATTTAAGGCAGACCGTGTACAGACGCTTAGGGCCATAGGCCTGAATTTTCAAAATCGTAAATTGATGGCGAATTTTCAAAATCGTAAATTATGGCTTGCCAGAAACGTAAAAGATGGCCCCATCCATAAACACAAATCTGTTTACAAAACCGTCTACGTCCAGCTTATCTTGCAAATTCTCACAGAAAGTTTTACGCTACTGTTTGTCGGAAGTTTTTAAAGTATGCACCACATGAAAAGTGTATGGCCTGAATTATATACGTTTCCGTAACAAACGTCACACCGTTATATGAGCCCCATTGAGTTCAGAACTGGCACAATGCTTTGACTTTGTTGAACATCGCAAAATTTTTCATGAATTTTTTCATCCACTTCGGTTTTGGGCAGGTTCTATTTCATTCTGGGTTGGTTTTCTTACACAAGTAGTTAGTTAGTGTCCTGAAACTGCTTCACTTACCGTTCGATGCTATGACGATGCGGTCGCTTTTTTTACCAAATTTCATGCGAAAATGTCTTTGAACGACAATAATCGGTGATATTTTGGCGTATTCCAAACTACAATACGCTTTCTCCAGCATGGATAGTGCCATTTTCATTAACAGCGCCTCTAGCGGCGATTTCGTAACCGGAAGATTTTTACAACTACAAGATAAAAGTTTAGTTTGAGAATTATTTTGTTTCGGTTAAATAAATCAATTACAGAATTTGTACTATGATATTTTTTTGTCCCATTCAATATGAAACACCCTGAAATTTGTATAAACGGTGGAATAGATTGATATACGATACTTATAAAACGATTTATAATGAAATTCTACTGAAGGAAAAACAATTTGAATCAGGTTAAATTTTCAATTCTCAACTTAATATTTAATAAGTACTAGCAATTTTATTCCTTTCTTGTGCACTTTTTCAAAAAAAAAAAATTTTTTTTTTTCTCTCTCTAATATTAATTCTCCTCAATTAATTAATTTTTTTTTATGTTCGATTACCCACTGTTTTTGTATTTACGTGAGTATTATTCACAAGAAAAAGCATTTTTAAATAAATCACAATATTACTAAACATTTAGGGGCTTAATGACCGTGTGACTGACACTCGGTGCCACAGGTTTCGGATTCGAGTTCCGGCGGTGTCATGGATGTTTGCAGTGGTTCGGAATCCGCTTTAAGCCGTAGGTCCCGGTCTAATATGACTGCAGAGCGTTGGGCTTAGGGCTGACAACCCTAAATTGTACAATGAAAACATCTCATGTCTCGAAATCTGCCAGTAGGCAAACGATCTTCGCCCACCATGAGGCTGTAGTTCCAGGGAGTTAGTTAGTTGCATTAAGTATTGATAACATAGCTTTCTATGTATTTTATACATTGACTGATTTTTGTTTAAGAAAGCACTTTTTTAAAAACACTTCCACGTGATGATGATGACTAAATATTTAAAAACTTATATCATATCTTAACTTACATTATATTAAATTTGTAAGGTCCAGGAATAAAAACACATAGCACTAATGGATTGTTAAAACACAAAATGTCTCTTTTATTCCAAAACCAAACGCACACTGCCGGTGTTACATTTCTTTCTCCTTCCAGCCAGCTCGCCCCACCCAGACAGGATGTTTACATTAGCGGGCCCTGATTTCCACTTAGATTTTTTTTTTTTTTTTTCCCTTTTATTTATTTATTATTTTTTTCTGCAATGCACGTGTAGCTATTTATCCATGAGGTAACAAAACTTATATCATAACTTACATTATATCAAAATTATATCATAACTTATATGATATCAAACTAAACATTTAAAAACTAATGCAGGTCATAAAAAACTATAGAATAGTCATAAAAAACACAATCAACACAATTAGTTTTAATAAAAGGAGGATTACATTATAGATAATATACTATGAAGCAGAAGAATCAGAAGCTAATATTCAGCTATCTTTGTGATTATGACATTTCGAATCTAATTAAAATATACAGGAATTGTTTGAGGAGTGGCATCCTTGGCTTTCTTGACAACTTTCATTTTTTTTTTTTCTTTCTCTAATAATTATATAATTAAATTTAAATTTAAAAAAAAGGACCATAAAATTTCAAACGATTTTATTTATTCTTTATTAAATAAATAAAGTGAAAATTTTTGTAAAAGATCGTCTGGTCAAAGCTAAGATTTTATTTCATATTGAAAATCAAATTATTCCAAGAAAGCAAAATCGTTTGGTAATCTATAGTTTTTTTTTTTTTTTCTTTTTTTTTTTTTCTTCTTCATTTTTTAAGAATTGCTGTTATGCGTTTTGTTCTTATATTAAATTCTAAATTTTATGGGTAAGCTGTATATCGGTCCATCCGATTACATTTTTTTATTTTTATTGATTTCTAATCATTTTAGTATTTCTTTACATTATGAATCTATGCAATAAATTACAATAATATTCTTTATATGTGTGAATTTGGTTTATGGTGAAAGCAAAGACAATTTTATTTGAAAGTGCAAATGAGATTTTTCAAGAAAAGAAAATCGTTTGAAATTCGATAGTTCTTTTTTTTTTTTTAATTGTTTTTTAAGATTGCTGTTGTGCATTTTGTTCTTAGATTAAATTCTAAATTTTATTTGTAAGCTGTATATTGGCATATCCAATTAAATTTTTTTTTTTATTTTTATTAATTTCTAATTATTTTAGTATTTCTTTATCTTATGAATCTATGCAATAAATTAGAATAATATTCTTTATATGCATGAATTTGGTCTATGGTGAAAGCAACGACAATTTTATTTCAAAGTGAAAATGAGATTTTTCAAGAAATTTCGTTTGGAATTCCATAGTTCTTTTTATTTATTTTTTAAGGTTGCTGTTATGCGTTTTCTCCTTAAATTAAATTCTAAATTTTATGGGTAATCTGTATATCGTTCCATCCGATTACATTTTTTTTATTTTTAGTGATTTTTAAACATTTTTGTATTTCTTTATCTTATGAATCTATGCAATAAATTCCATTAATATTCTTTATATGTATGAATTTGGTTTTATATATATATATATATATATAGTATCATTAATAAAATGTTGTTTCTTCGTATTCTTGATGTAGAAACTCATTGCTGTGAATCATTCTGCCACCATAATGTCGTCCATATTTATTTTGGATGACCAATGCACTAATTATTTTTAAACGTCTTTGTACACCTGTATGAATTACTTTGCAATGCTTCTTTGTGTATTTTAATATAATTGACTGTGATACAATTTAAAAGAGTATTATTATGTATAAAGTTCAAAAGATTCTCTGGAATAATGGAAATTAGAGCTCCTAACGCCATCTAATGTGTAAATTATGATTCAATTACCTCTTTTTAAAAATTTAGAAATTTTTCAAAATAAAATTTAAATGAAAAGAAATAATTTCAATTAAATTAATATTTTACTGATTACTCAAATAGATTCAAGAAATAGTGCTCTATAATTATTATTAAATTTTGAAAATCATATTGCTATGCTATTTTTCCCTCTTTATAAAAATAAATACCCCGCTTTTACTTGTAGTATGGTAGAAAATCAGGAAAATTCCTATCAAGTAGTCTGGCATACGAGATGATTACACACGCTATTTGAAGCATTATCGAGGCTCTTCGTTTTTGAAAACAATGGAACAGAAGCTACTAAGACTCGAACCCTAGTCTTCCTGCACGCAATCAATAGTTGGCAATATGCCCAACTGCCCACAATCGAATGTATTCATCATCATCATCATAATCATCAATAACCGACAGCACTGTGGTGGGCTAAGGCCGCCTGCCTGTTGGCAGATTTCGAGACAGGAGATGATTTTTTTTTTACAGTGTAGGGTTGTTAGCCCTACGCTTAACGCTCTGAAGTCTTATTAAACCAGAGCCTGATGGCCGAGTGGCTAGTGCTCTGACACTCAGTAACTTAGGGTATCGGGTTCAGATCCCGGCGGTGCCATGAATGTTTGTAGCGGTTCGTAATCCACTTTACGCTGTAGGTTCCGGTCTCATATGACCGTAGAGCCTCACAGAGCCCAATCAGACTTCTTCTCACCCACATCATTCCCAAACTGTAAAGGGGCAACTCAGCTCTAGCACAATGACGTGATGTGGTGCAGTAGTAGTAGTAGTCATATTAGACGAGATCCTGATGACCGAGTGACTGGCGCTTTGGCACTCGGTACCACAGATTTCAGGTTCGAATGCCGGAAGTGCCATAGATGTTTGCAGTGGTTCAAAATCCACTTTAATCAGTAGGTCCGGCCATCATATGATTGTAGAGCGTCTTAGAGCCCAATCAGATTTCTCAACCACATCATTTCCCAAACTGTAAAAGGGCAACTCAGCTCTAGGCACAGTAAT
Organism: Caerostris extrusa; assembly: GCA_021605095.1. NCBI lineage: Eukaryota > Metazoa > Arthropoda > Arachnida > Araneae > Araneidae > Caerostris > Caerostris extrusa. Next base: position 36,503 of record BPLR01021325.1, read on the forward strand.
GTCGTGTGGTTTAGTAGTATCAGTCATACTAAACCGGGACCTACGGTTTAAAGTGGATTCCATATCACTACAAGGATGCATAGCATCATCGGGTCTCGAACCCGAAACCTGTGGCATCGAGCGCCAGTCTATTGATTCTATCTAGTAGCAACAAATAAGTAACTTGTCGGATTTGAAACTGAGATTTCTTAAGGATAGCAATCTAGCTGTTTATGCTTGGTTTTCCAACCTAGAGTGCTTGGTTCAAATTTCAATAAGCCATGCCGAACAGAAAATTTCTATTCAAATGATGGGTACGAAAATATGAAGGTCGGAATGTCTTTCAGTTGGGCTCGTGGAAATGTAAAGTCTTCTTTTGGAGATGTTTACATCAGCCGCCTTTAGGTATGTACGTTCAAATTCAGGGCTTGAATGGTCGAGTGGCAAGTGCTCTGGCGCTCGGTACCACAGGTTTCGGGTTCGAGTCCCGGCGGTGCCATGGATGTTTGTAGTGGTTCGGAATCCACTTTAAGGCGTATGTCCCGGTCTCATATGAGTATAGAGCGTCACGGATCAAAAGTAGACTTCTACCTATGGGTGCTCCATCACAACAGAAGCTGCTTCCTTCCCCTTCAACCATGAATCCACACGGGTTCGTGGTCTTGGTCTAGATTAGATATCTACCAAGTGGGATAAGTAACAACAACAAAGTTCAAATTTACAGAGGGTCTACTTAACCCATATTTTCCAAAACAGATGGACAGAATTCAGACTTAGTAGAGTAAAAGTTCCAAAAATCGATCCACTAATTATATTTTTCCAGTCTTCGTGGATACAGATGGCATTCATTTTAGCATTAAAAGCGTTGTTGTTTTTCTTGAAATATGTGCCACTTACGTTTTTAAAAGCTTTGATCTTATGTGTTTAAGTAATGCAAATAAAGAATGTTAAGAACAGAAAGAGAGTTTTGATTTTCAAATTAAATTCTTTTTTTTCTTCAATGACATGACAAGCCCATGGTGGGCCAAGGTCATCTGCCTACTTATAGATTCCGAAGCATGAGATGTTGTTTTTCTTTCTACGGTTAGAGTTAACAGTCCTACTCTCAACGGTCATATTAGACCACCAACTACTTAAAGTTCATTCTGAACCCCTAACAAACATCCATGGCACCGCAGGGACTCGAACCCGAAACCTGTGGTACCGAGAGCCCAGAGCGATAGTCAATTTGTTATCAGTCCCAAATTAAATTGGCTACTTTTAAATGGAGACGAGGTCTATTTTAGGTTTTATTTTATTTTAAGTTTTATTTTCATTTTACGGCACCAACATTTTGCCATACAATATAGCATCTCGAGTGTTCATATCCTAATCTGCCTCTTCCTGTTTAGGAATTTATCAAATTATTTACGAATTTATTTTCCGGTATAATAATTTGTCTTGGGCATCCTCGGTATCAATACAGGAACTTATGAATTTAAAACCGCGCTTAAAAATCCAGCCGTTTTTTCTATCGGGTCCTCTATAAGATGTAGGGACCTGAATGGCCGAGTGGCTAGCACTCTGGCGCTCGGTACCACAGGTTTCGGGTTCGAGTCCCTGCGGTGCCATGGGTGTTTGTAGTGGTTCGGAATCCACTTTAAACCGTAGGTCCCGGTCTGTTTAGCCTAAAGTGTGCATAAGATGACCGTAGAGCGACTAACCAAACCAATCTAAAAGATGTATGTCACCAATATAGTCAACCTATTCAGGCATCTTTTAAATTTTCAGAGTATCAAGCAAGAGTAGAGTACTTCAAGTATCAACCTTTATTTATATATCAAATATGTATAAATATTTTTTTCTCGTTCCAATGCAGCTGGCAAAAACCTTAGACACCTTGGTCTTGGATGCCTTAAGGCAAGCGCTGCACAGACGTTACTCACTTTGCAATTACCCAGGGGCGCGTGTAACTTAAAGATAAGCCACGGACGCGGAGTAACAATGCCCCGCAACGCTCTACGATCCTATTAGGACCGGGACCTACGGTTTAAAGTGGATTCCGAACCACTACAAACATCCATGGCACCGCCGGGATTCGAACCCGATACCTGTGGTACCGAGCGCCAGAGCGCTAGCCACTCGGCCATTCAGGCCCATATATATATAAATATAGGTTGTTATATATTATATGTATCAAGAAAACCTATATTTATTGAGCTATTTGATATGCAAAATGATTTGTATGGAATTACCATAGGTAAGGCAATACCATATGTATGGAATTACCATAGATAAATAGGTAAGGCAATACCATAGGTAAATAGGTAGGATATCATAAGTATGGAATTACCATAGGTAAATACGTAAGTCAAAACATTTCAATATTTAGGACAAATTTATGAAACAAAAACATGCACACTTACAACTCTTTTATTATTTGTGTATATAATCACTATACCAAACACATTTTAAAAAATATCGTTTTAATTAGAAGTTATTATCAGCATTTCTGTTGTAGTAAAGTTCCTTCTAGATGAATGTGATTTACAAGTACCCTGAAAATACACAAATTACAATTATTGCCTCAAAAGACATTAAATATATATCTTTTAAAAGATTAAAAGTTTCAAGTATAACTTTTTTTAAAAGAATATTACTTTATATATGTTTAATATGTTTTAAAGTAATAATAAAAATATTTGAAATATTCAAAAGAGAAATTAAAACATATTTAGTATAATGTACTACTGTGTCCAAAAAGTAAGACCAATTTTTTTTTTTTTTTTTTTTTCAAAAACTCTTTATTTATTCTTCCACATTTATTTCATCTTCTTAAAAGCAATCCCCCTCCGAACACAATGCACTTATGCCAACGTTTTTGTCGATCCTCAATGCATGCTGAAAAGTTATCGGCAGAGTCGGCCTTCAAAGCGCGCGGCTATTCGCGTTGAATCTCTTCAATTGACTCAAAACAGTGTCCCCGGAGTGGTCTTTCGAGTTTAGGGAACAGCCAGAAGTCGCATGGTGTGAATACGGTGGTTGTGAAAAATATGAGTTTCATTTTGGTGAAAAAGTCACGAAGAATCAATGCAGTGTGAGTTGGATCATTCAGTGTTTTCGGTATCAACCGAGATTTGACGCGTTTGAGGCCCAAAATGGAATTGAGCGATCCTTTTGAAATTCCAACATCATCAGCAAAGACTCTAATTGTAAATCGACGGGTAGCAAGCACTAAATCTTTAATTTTTTGGACGTGAGCTTCGTCGGTTGAGGTTGATGATCAACCAGAGGGCTTTTGGTCTTCAACTCATTCTCTGCCTTCTTTGAACTGTTTATACCACTTTTAAATATTTCTGTTAGAATGCTCAACGAATGCCTTCTACAACATTCTATACGTTTCCGCAAACAAAATTTAATGGAAGTTCTTTGCCCAATTAATTCAGACATTTCAAAAATCGCGTCAGAAAGGTGCAAAATCGAATCAGTTTTAGCGTCTGACAAAGCCAAGCGTAACTCAAACACTAATGAATATTCTGACGTCAAATTTCACACAGATGTCAAGGACAGTGGCAGCAACCCAAAAAAAAAAAAATTCCATAAGCCCCAGGAATTTTAAATTTAAATTATTTTTAACTTTTGGACGTAGTAATATGTTATGAAGCGTAATGTTCCAAGGCTGCTCTGGTACCAATACAAAACTTACACCAGTATAAAAAGAGCAAGATACAATTTACAGTCTATTTTCTAGCTCAAAACAATCGGTTATAATTGACATATCAAAATCATTGAATATGTATCGAAAATAAGATTTATTTTAGCTGTAATAATTTTTATTATATGATAAAGAAGATTGATTAAAGCTTAACGGAAATAATGATGGTGTTGCCCCCGGATATCATAAATATATACATACAACACATATACGACCTAGAGCTTATTTGTTGACCATGCAGAAATAAATATGCAATGGAATTTTATTCCACAGATTAATTTAACAGACTTCTTAGAAGAAGAATTGAATAATTTCAATATAATTCAGCTTTTAAATGAGGAATTTAAATTTAGAATATATATTTTATTACTTACAACTATAAAGTAATCCTCTGGCTTTAAGTCGCACGAGTACTTTCTATCACAAGGTGGATATTCGAAATATAAGCTACCAATACCACCATTCACTCCAGTGCAGGTTTCGCCTAAAACACCAGATAAAAATTAAAAATTCATTATATATTTCAAAATTTAGATATTTCAGTTGTAGATAAAACATACTTTTTTACATTGAAGAAAAATTTAGACAGTATAAGTACAATGCATATTTCGAAGAAACAAAATGCAATAAAGTAGTTATAGCAAATAAAATTTTTATACGGTATTTATTTAAGTACATATCAAGAGGTACCTTATTATAGAAACAAATTAAGCCAAAATTTAAAATTACAAATTAGTCAGGATAATAATATCCACTTTTAGTGGCTAAAATTGTGTTATAATAATGTTATGGATAATATGTTGATGAAATCTAACTCTAAAATATTTGAGCGATCTGTTGGCCAATTGGTAGATCCCGATCTATTGGCCTAAAGTGCGCAAAAAATGACCGTAGAGAGACAAACTAAGCCAAACTAAAACATTTGAATTGATACAATCATATCTCATTGACTCCCATAGAAATTCATGTCAAAGATTTTTCCATACTGCTAATATCAGCAAATTTTCATGTTTTTAACAATCCATGTCAACATGGGAATTATTTGTATCATGGAGAGAGAGTCATTTTGGACAAAATAGGTGGAATCGTAGGCCTATTCAGTCACTTCAGAAAAAAAAAAGAAAAACAATACTTTTTGTCGACTCGTCTCAGAATTCATCGCAGAACAGTCATCAAAAGAGAGTTGGTCAGCTTCCCTCATTTCTCATTGAGTAGACATTTCTTAGCTAGTAGTCTATCACCCCGATGGAACAACTCATGTTCTAGTCCGTATTCAATCTGTAATTATTTCAGCCTATGAAGGTCGCACAGATATTCATTAATTTTATGAGTCTCATTATGAATGATACCGAATATCTGCTAGCAGATTTGAGTGACAGGTTGTCCTCATTACTGCGAACTCTAATTGCATGTTATATAACTACCCACAATACTGCTTCTCTGCTGTCAACTTTGAATGATGGGTTGTTATTGTATGCTTGTCAAATAACATACATTCCTCTCTCCTGGGAATAAAATGCCAAAGCTCTTCCGGTGTGAAAAACAAAATACTACAGTACTAATCATAGAGAGAGGGATTAAATTAGACTCGGGGGAGGGGGAGTGGGGGATAACAAAATATTTTTCCTGGATTACTGGATTGTCTCATCTGAATTCTTCTCTCTCTCTCTCTTTTGTAAATATAAGTGCATTGGAATAGAATAATTCAAATAACACAAATTAAAAATAGCCTTGTAAGCTCGTATATGTGAAAAGTGGAGGCTTTTTTTTTTTCATTTCCTTCTATTAGCTCACACTCTCCCTATATATCTGCCCCTATATATCTTGTTCAAATTTTCAATCGTTCATAAAATACTTTTTATTCATCCACTCAAGTTCAAATACATTTTTTTTAAACTTGTAGGGGATTACACTTGATGTTAATACAGTTTTTTTTTTTAAATTTTAATTCAGTAATTACATTAAATTAAATTTTTTTTAGATTTAAGTTGCATGTATCTACCAATAGATGGCATCAGATAAACTTAAAAAAATGAATGAAAATTATTTATAAAGAGGACTTTCCGCAATATAGAGAAAAAAATTGAATTGACTTAAAAAAAAATTTGTTATATTGCTTGTTTTGTAAATATAAGTGCATTGAATAGAATAATTAAAATAACAGAAATTAAAAAATAACATTGTAAACTCATATATGTGGAAAATGGAGGCTATTTATTTATATATATCGTGCACCTAGGTTAAATATTGCAATTTTACCTAATTTCGCAGAAGGTATACAGCCGACATCACCGTCGGATCTGAATACACAATATTCTTCTTCAGGACAAGGTAAAAAAAGGCAGCTTGGAGAAGCTGAAATTCCCTGAAAAAGAAAATAAATTCTACTCGTAATTTAATCCAAAAAACATTAATTTTTTTTAAAAACTTATTTATAAGAATTATGTTTAATATGTTTTTTAAACCAGGGGGACAACCCAAATGATCTTGCGAGCCACTTTGGAAATGCATCCTAACTCCGCGGATAAAATTATATATCCCCATATTAGATTTAGACCCCTTATAGACATTTTTGGAGGAAAATTTGAAACATAATGAGTTATTATTATTGTTTTTACTTTTATTCTTACATGTAAACATAGATAATATAATAACAATGATAGTACACTGTAAAGAAATATATAACACTAGAAATGAAATATATGAATATAAATGAAATAAAGAAAATGAAATCATTAAAAAAATATTTATTTTACTAGTTTTGTTTTGTATATTTGTTTTCCACTTATCATGAGCTCGCAGAATAATATTTAATTATTCTGCGAACTCATAACTGTAAACTCATAAATAAAACAGGCAATATCTGTCCTATATTCGCAAGAATATTATTTTAAAATAAAAATTTAATTTTTTTTCTCATCATTACGACGGTTAATTTTTGAATATATGGATGCACTAATAATGAATTTTTTAATTAATTGATTTTTACTACTTTGATCATTATAAAATAAATGTATTTTGTAAAAGTGTAATAAATATCATGGGCCAGAAAAATTTTCAAGGCCAGCCGCGGGTTGGCTACCCTGTTTTAAACAATATATTTATTAGGTTTTTAAACATTACAATATAAAATTTTATAATTTCAAAAACTTAGAACAATTTAATGTAAAACAAATAAATATATATTAAAGAAAAAAAAATATTGCTCACGGTTAAAAGCAAAATCAAACAAAAAATCCCCAATGGTCTCATACTTTTGCGAAAACACAGCAATTCAATCAATAGCTGTAAAAGCATAAATAAAACAAAATTTTAAAATAATAATAAGTTCTTTTGAAATTATTAATATCTAATTAAAAAAATAAATAAGTTCCATCATAAATTGATGAATATTTTTTTAAACTCAAAAATTAAACAAATACAATTATTCAAATGTAGCTTACATTAAAATCATCTTTGTGCATGGGGATTTAATTTTTGTCTTAAAATAATTATAACTTTTGTCGCTAGATGGAGATTTCTGCAGACAAATTACAATGGGTATGTAAATTAGTCTCATAGACCTTTCAGCAAATCATATTCACATTTTTGTAAATCAAATCCAGCCTTCTGCATATTTAACTCAGAATTTTGTAAATTTAATTCAACCCTCTCGAAATTAGAACAATATTTATGTTAGTACTTGTACATGCATTTATATATTCATAAAAGCGTATATGGATATTATGTACAAATATGAATTATATGAATTAGTAATCATGCACTGATTTCAATAAAGATGTATGCTTAATAAAGATGCATGTATGATAATATGCAAATTAATATTCTGTATGGGTTTTTTCATTAAGCATGGTTATACGTACTCGTATGCCATCAGCTACAAGGGCATTTGTATGTGTGTATGATGTGCTTGTTTACCCATATATGGATATAGGCGAATGAGTTTTTAAATATGCATGTTTGTGCCTAGTATGTGTATGTGCATGCCTAGTGTATGTATGTACGTATGTAGGAGCTAGTTTACGCGTATGTGTATATATGCGTATATGTTTTGTGTATGTGTATATATGCATGTATGTGCGTATACGTGTAAATTTGTGCGTGTGTATGCCTGTGTGTGGTTTTGTAGTTTTGTATGTTTGTGCGTGTGTATGTATGTTTCTGCGCCAGCATGCATGTTCATGAATATGCATGTATCTCTGTTCGTATGTGCATGCATGTGCGTATGTATGAATGTGTGTGTAACGTATGTATGTATGTGAACAACTATGTAGTGATCGTGTATGAAGGGTATATGTATGGTAGTGATTGTGTATGTATGTATGTGATAATGTACGTATGCATATGCCATCTCTACAGATGTATGTATGTACATGTGTATGTAATATATGTCTGTAGACGTGTATATGTTTATGTGTATGAATGAGCATGTTCATATATGTATAGATGAGTGCCTGTATGTATGTGCGTTAGTATGTGAATATGTGCATATGCATATATGTGTTTATTCTTTTATGTGCGTTGCGTCTTTTATGGCATATATGTACGAATCATGTACGTCTGCATATATACGTATATATATATTATTATATATATATACATGTATGTGCGTATGTATGTACACACGCACACATATACATTAATCATACACACAGCTAAAAACATAACATACACAAACATAGAGATACATATATATCCACAGGCATACATATGCATGCACATAAATACACGTACATATATAAGTACATACCACGCATGTACATACGGACATGCACACGTATTTAGATATTTGCGCTTATCAGAATTATTTGTAAAGCCTGTTAAAAAGGATAATGTATAGAATGTTGAAAAATGTTCGATTTTATTGTTTAAAACTAAAATTTCGCATTAAATTTTAATATTTTCTTGCAACAAAACTACCAAAGTAAAATGTTTTGTGTTATTTATTGAAATCAGAAAACGTTGCAAAATATTCGCTTGTTTGTAAAGAATTATAAAATATTGAATGCACATTTTTTTCCGATATTTGAACGTTTTGTAATTTTGTATTGTTTAGAATGCTTGATAATTTCCGTAATATGATGAGGGGGATGGAATGCTATAATAATGTCTATATTTTTTTTATTATAAATATGAAATGATTTTTATAAATATATAAAGATTATGCATATAAAGAATTGGTGCTAAAAATATTTTGGAAAAAAAAGATCTCATAATTTAATGTTGTGAATTCGTTCATTAATATAATGAACAAATTAGAACATTAAAAAAAAAATGAATCAAAATTTGTATTAAAAATTCATAATTCGTTGAAAATATTTTGTTATGGCGTGTTATAAAGTGAATAAATAAAATTGTACGAAAAGAAAATGATTTGAATATTTGATATTGAATTTGCATTTTTATATTCTCTAAATACAGACAGAGAAAACAATCAAAAATTATTTTGATTAAATAAATATATAAAAACTAAGAATTAATTAATTACTCCTGGATAATTAAAAATAATAAAAAAGCAGTTTTTAAGTTAATTTCAGAAACTGGCATGTCGTAAAAGTTAATTGTATTAAAACCGTTTACTGGATAAAAAAAGACTTTTTAAAAACTTTTGATAAAAAAAATAATAAAAGCAGATAGAATCATAAAAAAATATATTTTTATTCTTGATTACAAAGCATCAATTTTTTTTTAAAAGCATCAATTTTTAAAAGCATCCCCTCGTATTTTAAAAATTCTTTAATTTAAAAATTTTCTAAGATAACAAAACAAAATTAAAAAAGTTGAAAAATAATTTAATGGCGATTTTTATAAAAAAAAATGTCGTAATCTTTATTTCTTACATGAAGTTTGATTATAAATGCAATTATTTTAATTTTATATAGACATCACATTAAAAAAAACACATACATAGTATACAATACATGCAAAGAATATAAAAAATTGCAATAAGATATTAAATAAAAAGGTAAGCACGCCAAAATATTAAAAATAACATATAACGTATATCGTCATAAAATAATCATTTTTAATTAATTTTTAACATAAATTAAAAAGATGATTATTTGTTGAAAATCTGAAAATTACTTACAGTCTTGAAAGACGACGTATCTTAAACGGACCCTCAAACAATTAGTGATCTTGACAAAAGAACAGTTTAGCTCTACGAAAAGACAGGAGCTTTGCTTATATGTGTTCGAATTATCCTTTAACTCCTTTTTAATGAATCCAAACAACTGAATAAATAGACATCATATGCCATGTCAATAGACAATCTATAAAATAGAATGCTTTTTAATCTTTTCGGTACTTAGCGACGCAGTTTCTCATATTTTTGCAGTTATAGCCATACACTTTATTTGTTATTAAACTTTGGCATTCTTTAAGAATGGATAAAAATTTATATATTTAAGATTAATGCGGAAAATTGAAGTTTATAATTTATCAATGAAATTTTTTTAAAAAATGTCAGTGGTTCAAATTAAGGAAGTAGCATTACATTATTATTATTAAATTTAGGAATTAATATTATACTGTTGTACCAAATATAAAGGAAAAAACAAATTATACAAAAATTTAGAACCTTTTAATAAGAATATTAAAAATTTTAGAATTCTTATTACTGCATGCATAATAATAATTATGTATTAATTGTCAATGGAATTAATTAATAAGAATATATAAATTCATTGAAAAATAAAAAATAATAATGATAAAATCAAATCTTGTGTTGTTCTGTGTCAGAATAAATGAAAGTTATTGCTTGAAGTTTATATTTTATTAATGAAATTTAGGAAAAAAAATGTCTAGTTAATGTGTTAAAAATGTTAGTGTACAAGTTAAGAAAGTAACATTATATTATTGTACTAAATTTAATAAATATTTTATACTATTGTACAAAATAAAAATAAAAAAAAATTCAACTTTTTTTTTAAGAATATTAAAATTTTCAGAATTCTTATTATTGCATGCATAATAATTTTGTATTAATTGTTAATGGAATTAATTAATAAGAATACATAAATTAAATGGAAAAAATCTCCATAAATAAATAAATGTTGTTCTGTATGAAAATAAACGAAAATTATTATTTGAAGTTTATAATTTATTAATGAAATTTAGAAAAAAAATGTTAGTGTATCAAGTTTATAGTAGCATTATATTATTGTAATAAATTAAATAAATAATATTATACTATTATACCAAATATAAAGGAAAAAAAATTCCAACCTCTTTTTAAGACTATTAAAATGTTCAGAATTCTTATTATTGCATGCATAATAATAATTGTGTATTGACTGTTAATGGAATTAATTAATAAGAATATATAAATTCATTGAAAAATAAAAAATAATAATGATAAAATCAAATCCTGTGTTGTTCTGTATCAGAATAAATGAAAGTTATTGCTTGAAGTTTATAATTTATTAATGAAATTGTTAGTTATCAAGTTAAGGAAGTAACACATTATTGTACTAGATTTAATAAATATTATTATACTATTATTCCTATATAAAAAGAAAAAAATTCGAGCTTTTTTTTTTTTAAGAATATTAAAATTTTCAGAATTCTTATTATTGCATGCATATTAATAATTATGTATTAATTGTCAATGGAATTAATTAAAAGAATGCATAAAATAATTGGAAAAATACTCAAGGAAATCTCGATAATTAAATAAATGTTGTTCTATATGAGGATAAACGAAAATTATTACTTATAATTACTTATAATTAATAAATTATAAACTTAATTATAATTTATTAATGAAATTTAGAAAAAAGTTGTTAGTGTATCAAGTTAATGAAGTTACATTATATTATTGTACTAAATTTGATAAATATTATTATATTGTACAAAAAAAAAAAAGGAAAAAAAAATTCAAACTTTTTTTAAGAATATTAAAATTTTCAGAATTCTTATTATTGCATGTATTTTTATTTTTATTATTATTATTATGGCATGTATTATTAATTATGTATTAAATGTTAATTGAATCAATATGAATATATAAATTAATTGCTTTGAAATCTCGATAAAATCAAATCCTGTGTTGTTCCATATGAAATTAAACAAAAATTATTACATGTGGACCAGCTGATTAAAATAAAATTATTGATATTTTTATTTTAAAAAATGAAATTAAATTAGCAAACTTGAAAACTTTTTTTTTTTTTGTCCGCGGTTGCCAATATTATCAATTTATGTAAATTTATCATTTCAACATCGCGTAAATATTTACATTAATTCATTTCCTCTATCTTTCCCATGCGGCCTGATGACCTATTGACTAGCGCTCTGTCCTTTGGTAGCACAGGCTTCAGGTTCGAATCCAGGCGGTGGCAGGGTTGTCCGGACACGTTGCACTTATACCAACTTTTTTTTTTTCAAATCCTCAATGCATGCTAAAAAGGCAGGGATGGCCTTCAAAGCGCGCGGCGATTCACTTTAAATCTCTTCAATCTACTCCAAACGATGTCTCCGGAATGGTCGTTTGAATTTAGAGAATAGACAGAAGTCGCACGGTGTGAATACGGTGGTTGCGGAACGATGTGGGTTTCATTTTTGGCGAGAAAGTTACGAAGAGTCAATGCAGTGCGAGCTGGCGCATTCAGTGTTTACGGTACCAATCGAGATTTGACTCGTTTTAGGCCCAAAATGGAATGAATCGATCATTTTGAAATTCCAACATCATCAGCAAGATCTTCAATTGTAAATCGACGGTTTGCAAGCACCAAATCTTTAATTTTTTGGACGGGGAGCTTCTTCGGTTGAGGTTGATGGTCGACCAGAGGGCTCTTCCTCTTCAACGCGTTCTCTGCCTTCTTTGAACTGTTTATACCACTTGTAAACATTTCTTTCTGACATAGGAATGCCTTCTGCAACATTCTATACGTTTCTGCAAACAAAATTGAATGCAAGTTCTTTGCTCAATTAATTCAGACATTTCAAAAATCGCCGGAATGAGTTTTAGTGTCACACAAATCCAAGCATAACTCAAACATTATTTAATACTTTGCCGTGAAATTTCACACAGTGTCAAGGTCAGCGCCAGAAACCTAAGAATGAAAAAAAATTTAATTCCATAAGCCCCGGAATTTTAAATCGAAAATTGGTCTTATTTTTGGACGCAGTATAAGCTATCATAATTCATCAAAAGTCATTTATTGGATTTTGGTTTGGTTTGTCGCTCTACGATTTTTTTTTTTTTTTTTTTTGCATACTCTAGGAGTTAATTAGACCGGGACCTACAATTTAACGTGGATTACGAACTACTAACAAACCTAAAGCCTTGGCCATCAGGCCACTTTGATTTTGGAAGACCACAGCTTTCGTCGTGCTCCCACACAAAGACCTCTAGTTTGTTTGTCGCTCTACGGTCATCTTATGCACACTTTAGGCTAAACAGACCGGGACCTACAGTTTAAGGTGGATTCCGAACCACTAACAGACATCCATGGCACCGCCGGGACTCGAAACCGAAACCTGTCGTACCGAGCACCAGAGCTCTAGCCACTCAGCGAACAAGCCCCGAAAGACATCTAGAGAATGAGGTCAAAATATTTTTATTTTATCTAATATCGATAAATTTGCTAATATCAATAAATGTTACTAAAATCGATAAATTTTTATGACCGTACAACGACAAACCAAACAAATCTATCATTTTTGCTAGAAAATTCTATAAATATAAAAAGTTTGCTATGTTTCCTATTCCTTTTTTATATTTAAAAAAATAAAAAACTGTAGCACATGCATCAAATCATTTGTTTGATTTCATTGACTTAATACTTGTAAATTTTTATGCAAAACTTTTATTTTAAAAATTTTATGTAGTGAAAATCGACAGAAAACAAATAAATAAAATATTAAGAAAAATAAATTATTACAATATTACATATTTAACAACTACAATTTTGCAGAAATGTATTAAAGGATTTTTAAATGTTTTAACGAATGTCTCAATTACCAGATTTGAGGATAAAGTTGTCACACATTGCTAAGACTTATGTGTGGCAACTTATAATCAGTTATTCACAAAATTGGTGATATTTTTTTATCAATTTAATTCAACTTCTTGTACAGCTTATTTTCCTTAGAATTCTATTAAAACAATTGCTATCAAAAAATTTCACAGAAAATCAAAATATAAAAATAAATATATTATTTTAATCAACAGTTATTTCAGAAAAAGTTAATAAAAATCTTACAATCTTTAAAAAGTAACCTCTAAAATACTTTCGTTTCTTCAATGGCGCACAACCCCGTGGTGGAATTTGGCATTCTGCCAAATTCCATAACATTTGATGTTGCTTTTCTTTATAGGGATAGTGTTGTCAGCTCTACGACCAATAGTCATATTAGACCGGAAACTACGGTTTATAGTGTATTCTGAACGCACTACCCGGATCCATGGTACCACCAGGACTCGAACTCGAAAGCTGTTGTACCGAGCACCAGTGCGTCAGTCATTCGGCCATCGGATGCCTTAAAATCTATCTCATCGGCGCAACAGCCCCATGGTGGACCAAAGCCGTCTGCCTACTGCCAGATTCGAAACAAGATATTTTGTTTTTCTTTTTACGTGGTAAGGTTGTTAGCCCTACGCCAAACGTCCTCTACATTTTAAAGTGGATTTCGAACCATTACAAACATTTATGTCACCGCCCTGACACGAACCGAAACCTGTGGTACAAAGCGACACAGCGCTAGTCAATCGGCCATCAGGCACCTAAATATCTACTATCTCGAAATTTTACATATAGGTTTCTTTACCCTGGTTATGCGAATGATTCAGTTTTCAGGGTCAATGATTGTTAATTTTGGTTATAACGCGCATTTTTTTACAGCTCAACTGGCATTATTTAATGAGTAACAAATGCGATAAGTTAATTTTTCCTCTCTGTCGTGTGCTGTATGAAGGCAATTCAAAATCAATAATGGCGTTACGACATTGTCGAAGATCTTTCCAGCCAATTGAGTGACTTCAATATAGTCGCCTTTTCAAGATGTGTAAAGCATTTTTGTAAGGGCCTCAAACAAATGAAAACGATTGAATAGCCAATATAATTTAATGATGCAAACAATAGTTTACAATTAAATTCACTTAATACAAAAGTATTTTTTTATAAAGTCGTCAGTCCAGAAACAAAAAGAATCTCTCCTTTTATCTCTGAAGATCGTAACGTCAGCTGTAGCTATAGGAACGTCACTACATTAGCCGAAAGCATCTATAGTGAGTGACTTAACTAATTTGAAATGAACTGTTTGTTACAAGTACAAGCAAGTAAAACAATCCAGGCTTTCCTTTCGTCTTTAAATAATTTCAGGTGTTAGTGGCATAATCTACACCATATACCTAAAAGACATGTCTAAGTAAATCTTTCTCTGGGCAACAGAACGGAGGGGCTTGATTTGTATCCACAGGTTTCGATTTATATCACATTCATATTAAAGTTTAGAAATAACTTGTGTTAACTACTTTTTAATGTAAATGGCGATAGATGGCGCCACCAGCACAGAAATGCAATGAGGTGTGATCGCTACACAGGGACTCCTAGGTAAGAACGAGGATGGATGTAAGCAACGAAATTTGGTGATGGCGAGCGATGACTCTAAAACATATATAAAATGTTATTAAACATCTATATTCAATTTTAAGTCACTGAGAGTCGTTTTGTTTAACGAAAAAGGAGAAAAACGCTAACACTTGTTGTACTAACTTTTCAGCTTTAAGAATGCAAGTCTGGAAAACAAAATTGCAGAACCAACATGCATTGCCTTTTCATGTTCTCCATGAATTAACTTCAATATAACACCTCTAGTAAGTAGAATGAGAATCTGTAATCCTGTTTTGCATCACTGTCAACAAATTTGTTTTTCACTTTCCGGAGCCATAAATCCTTGAATTTTAATAAGAAACTTTTCGTCTTTAAAAGTCTTTAAAAAGGTGGTCTTGGAAAAACCAGAATTTCTACGTGTTTGAATCATTCATAGACGAAGTTACTTTTGATTTGTTTTCATGTGAAATGTTATGGAGGAACATGGTATCCACAGCATGACTTTGATATTTCAAGGGCCTGAATGGCAGCGCTCTGGCTCTCTGTACCACAGGTTTTGGGTTCGAGCCCTGGCGATGCCATGTATGTTTGTAGGGATTGGAATCCACTTTAAACAGTAGGATCGTCGAGTGTTTCTGGGGTATTGTTACTCCGCTTCCGTAGCTTATCTTTAAGCTACACGTATCGCCTGGGTAATGCTAAGTGAGTAACGTCGGTGCAACGCTTGCCTTAAGGCATCAAAGACAACTGTCTAAATTAACTGAACAACTGGCTGCATTATAACGAAAAAACTTTGATATTTCTATTATAAGTTGAAACTTGATCACCCAGATTTTTATTAATTGATTTTTATTATAGAGGACCATGATTACTTTGCATTCTTATTTCCTCATTTCCTCATTTATTCATTGACATCTAATTAACCTGACATCGTTAACTTACTATTCAAAAGATGAAAGATACAACTAATTGGGAACCTCTCCTGTTTAAATTACAAAGAGAAAGAGCAGAAAACAATCAAATTATTCCCAGTATTACCCTTTCTTCAATAAATCTTTATCAAGGAATTGTAATTCCGATAATTTTGTCTGCTCGGACCACAGTGGAGTAAAATTCTTCCCAAGAAATGATTTCTTTTATCATATTATTATTACTATTATGTGTAATTTTCCTTGGCAATCTTATGAATGAAACAAGTAATATAAAAAAAAAAAAAATTAAGTCAATTCCTACTTTTTTTCACTATATTGCAGAAAGTCCTTTATAAATAAAGTTTAAATTTTCCTCTTACTTCTGGCGCCATCTATTGGTAGATACATGCAATTTAAATCTAAAAAAAAAATATAATTAAGGAATTAAATTTAATTAATGAATTATTGTTTGAAAAGACTGTATTAACATCAAGTATCATCCATTACAAGTTCAAAAAAATGTATTTGAACTTGAGTAGAGGAATAAAAAGTATTTTAATAACGATTAAAAATTTGAACAAGATATATATATGAGTATGTGAACTAATAGTAAGAATTGAAAAAGCATCTTTTACGTTCAGCACTATAATTTATTGCTTAATCTCATCATTTAATTTCTGTTATAACTTTATGATATAATTTTAAAAACACATATAAAGTTAACATAAAATTCTATAATTTTGATAATTTCTTATTAATCGCATATATATGTTACTTTTAGATATTAGTATTTCTACGCATGGTGTACAATATCTAATAAATTTTAGATTTTTCTTTTAAAATGGTTAACTTCCTGCCCTTCTGTCGTACTTTTTCAACAATTTTGATGCTGATGATAGATGAGCGTGCGACGAGCACAGGAAATCGACTGTTCAATCCAATCTCGTCGATACTTTAATCAATCTGTGGAAATTATTTTATACAAAATTTTTGCAGAAGCTAATAAAAGGCATTTAATTGTGCAATTTATTTGAAATCAGTTAAAAATAATTTTAATTGAATAAAAATTTGAAAAAGAAAAACCTCAATCGACTTGGATGTATTCTATTCTATTCAACTATCAAGCTATTTCAATTTTTTTATACACATTATTATTTTTTAAAAATCTTTTAAGTAAGTTATATTCACTCAAATGAAGAAATTAAAGTTAAAAAATATAATCGTCTGGACCAACGTACAGGTTACTCATAAATTCATTTAATAATTACTAAGAAAGGAAAAGAAAAAAAAATAAAAATATTTAATAATTACTAAGAAAAGAAAAGAAAATGAAAAAAAAAAAATTATGTTATTTAATCATATAATTATAATCTCGTGAAAAATATTTAAAAAAATATTTAATTATATAATTATGAGTTCGCGAAAGAAATTTTTAAAAAATAGTAATAAATCATTAAGAAACATTGAGAATCGTCCAGGAAACCCCACCCGAAACGCCCTCCCAATTCCTGTGTAATAAAGGATGTTCTTTTTTAAACTGAATTTTTATTTTTTAACTATTCACATCTAAGTCTTATACTTCTATTTTTTCCTTCTATTAGCTCACACTATCCCTATATACTTCTTGTTCAAATTCCAATCGTTCATAAAATACTTTTATTCATCCACTCAAGTTCAAATACATTTTTTTTGAACTTGTAGTGGAGGACACTTGAAATGAATGAAGTGAACTTGTAATGTTGATACAGTTTTTTTCAAATGTTAATTCAGTAATTAAATTAAATTAATTAATCTTGTTTTTTTTAGATTTAAGTTTCATATATCTACCAATAGATGGCGCCAGATAAACTTAAAAAAATGAATGGAAATTATTTATAAAGGACTTTCTGCATTATAGTGAAAAAAGTAGGAATTGACTTTAAAATTTTTTTATATTACTTGTTCATGACAAAGTAAATCTCTGAATGAATATATTACTTTATATTATTTATATTATTAAACGCAAAAGCTTTATAACTTAAATTAAAATTCTTTTTTAATCTACATTATTCTCTTTTATTTAAAATAACTATTTATTCTTTTTTTTTTAAATTTCAATGTACTTTACTAATTACTTACATTTGCTATTTGATACTTATGCTTATAATATATACATTGTAATTGATATACAGTCCATAATTCTCGCATTTAAGTACATAATATGATCGCAAAGTACATAAATATATAAATTAACTTATTTATATAACGAACAGCATAATTTAAATGTATGCTGTTCGTTAATTGCATCATAAAGAAATAAAAAAATTGTGCATATTTTCATATACATTTCTAAATCATAATATTTTTAAAACAATTCTTGGTCGCTGTGTAAAATTTAAAAAAAAAAAAAAAAAAAATTGGTACCATATTAATATATGATTAAATTTCAGATAATATTACAAGAAATTTATAGTTTATTCCTAGAAAAATTCGAATAAAATTTACTTGTTATCGAAAACGTTTCAGTAGAAATAACGTTTTTAATAAAAATTTGTTTACAAAAGTCTGACTTGCACAGTCTGACTGAAGTATCAAGTATATTCAATGAATAAAAACAATGTATATACATATAAAGCCAATGCCATTTATAAAGGCTAGTAATAATAATAAATATAAATGCTACTATATGTCAATAATATAAATGCCATTTTATGCCAATTCCTTTTGTTCATTAATAGCAACTGAAGACTAAGCAAAAACGTCATGAAACTCTAACCCAATAGGACAAACCGCTTGTAACTAGAAATACACACAAAAATCCTTCTTCGCGCAAAGCACCATGGGTATAATCCGATCTAGTTTTAAGGCTAAGCAGTATATTCTGTGATTGTTTATGTCTGTAAGATCGTTGAAATTACTGAAAGTTTTGTTTATTTTTACTGTGCGCAATCATAAAAGTAGCTTTCAATATATAAATAGTGTATACTGTGCTTCATCCTTTTCTTTTATAGTAAGTAAACCGTGCTTATTTATTTGCATTGTTTTTAAAATAAAGTAGTTCTCAGTAATGGATGTATCAGAACTCTTGAGTTATAAACCTGCTAAGGAGCCAAAGAGAGGAGCTGCTGAAGATGATCAGGAAGTAGAAGTTAGATCTAAAGGTAAAAGATTATCAAGCGTTCCAGAATCTCACCATCATGATCGGAAACCTCCAAAAATGCCAAGAGTCCAAGATGATAATAAAGAAAATTTCAAACAAGCTGAGCCAGATGTTGAACTGCCAGAAGCCGAAAGTGGTGTTCTTGATGAAACTAACATGAAAAAACTACTTTTAGCATTTGAAAAAAAGGTTTTAAAAAACCAAGAACTTCGCATCAAGTTTCCGGATCAGCCCGAAAAGTTCATGGACTCTGAAATTGAATTGAATGATATAATTTTGGAAATGCACATAATAGCAACTCAACCTGATTTGTATCATATCTTAGTAGAACTGAATTCAGTCTCTAGTATTTTGGGACTTCTTACACATGACAACACCGACATATCTATTGCCATTGTTGATCTGCTACAAGAAATGACTGACATAGATACATTGAATGAAAGTGAAGAAGGTGCTACCAGTCTGATTGATGCCATGTTGGAAGCACAAGTTATTGCATTACTTGTTCAAAATCTTGAACGTCTTGATGAAAATGTGAAAGAAGAGACTGAAGGAGTTCATAATACATTAGCAATTGTTGAAAATCTTGCTGAATTTAAAGTAGATATGTGTATTGATGCTACTGAACAAGGTCTTATGCAGTGGATACTCAAGCGAATTAAGGCTAAAATGCCTTTTGATGCTAATAAGTTATATTGTAGTGAAATACTCTCAATTTTACTTCAACGCCATGATGAAAATCGTCAGGCTCTTGGTTCGATGGAGGGTATTGATGTTCTTTTGCAACAGTTGGCTTATTTTAAGCGAAATGATCCTTCTACAACTGAGGAACATGAAATGATGGAGAATCTTTTTGACTGCCTTTGTTCATCCCTTATGTTTGCAGCCAATCGAGAACGTTTCTTAAAAGGAGAAGGTCTGCAGTTAATGAACCTTATGCTCCGAGAAAAAAAATTATCCCGCAATGGAGCTCTGAAAGTGCTAGATCATGCTATGAGTAATGCTGAAGGTGCAGATAATTGTAACAAGTTTGTGGATATTTTAGGCCTAAGATCCATTTTTCCACTTTTCATGAAAACTCCTAAAAAGAATTGGAAAAAGGGCTTATCTGTTGAACAGCATGAAGAGCATGTCTGTTCCATCATTGGCTCAATGCTCAAAAATTGCAAGGGTACTCAGCGTCAGAGGCTATTAAACAAATTTACTGAAAATGATCATGAGAAGGTTGATCGACTTATGGAACTACATTTTAAATATTTAGATAAAGTTCATTATATTGATATCCAAATTGAACAAGAAAAGTCAAAACTTGATGATGAAGACATTGATCTTAGAATAGAAGAAGAATTCTATTTGAGACGACTTGAAGGAGGATTATTCACTTTGCAGCTGATTGACTACATCATGGTTGATATTTGCTGTTCAGGGCCTTCATCTATTAAGCAGCGTGTAATACAGATTCTTAATCTCAGAGGAGGATCCATTAAAGCTATTAGAAATGTCATGAGAGAATATGCTGGTAATGTAGGTGATGCTAATGATGCAGCGCTTCGAGAAGCAGAGCAACAAAGAATTCTACAATTTGTTGATCGTTTCTAAGCATGTTTTATCATTTCATAAGGCATTTGTATTTATAAATTATTTTATAACCTTAAACTGAATTTGCCTTTAGTGACTGCTTGGTTTCCATGATTTAATTTTTACATGGTTAGAAATTAATTTTTAAAACCAAAAATTTTTCATTTTTTTGTGATTAAAAATGTTTCATTCCAATCAAAAGCAAAATGTAAAACGTTTTTAAAAATTAATTTTTTGTAAAATTTAACTTAAAAATAATCTAATAAAAACAGTAAATAAATCTTTAAAAATAAGAAAGAAACTAATACACTATATTTGTTGAGTCTTATACAGTTTAATTATTACTTGTTATAATCAAAAATTAAAGTCTTTTTTTTTTTAATGAGTTATAACTTATATAAAATAAAGAATTAGAATAAAAATTGCTTATTGATATTGATGATTTTTTTATGACAAAATATCTTAAATTTTATTCCTTGAATTTCTTCAATCTTAATTTATATTTTTATTATTTTGAACTAAATATAAATTTTCAAAACATATTTATTGCTTTGAATTCCTTTTACTTTTTAAATCAATAATTTTGAACTAATTATATTTCATATGCATTTTCTTTTTCACTTTTTGAAGCCCATATATATTTTTCTGATACTAGCAATATACTGTTAAATTTTTTAAATATTTGTTAATTTTAGATTCATAAGAATTATTTTGTACCTATTCATCAATAAAAGGAAAGGAAATATTTGTAAAGGAATTTTCTTTCATTGTAAATTACATTTATATGTTATTCTTATTGTGTTGCCTGAAACTTTTTCATATTATAATTCTTTTTGTTTTAGAATTAAAAAAAATAATAATTATATTAGTGCTTTTCTTTCATTCTGGCCCTTTTGCCATTAAATAACACCTACCTATCTTTCTATTTACATACAAAACTAGAAGTTTTAAAACAAAATTAATAATTATATTCTGTTTTTAAATTATCAAGTATCAGTCATTGCATAAACACTAATTTACTGTTCAGAATAATATATTTCAAGTTATTATATATCATATTAACTTATTTCCTTTATCATTTACAATTGTTCTTTTCATCCTAATATGTTCAATATAGGCATGTAGCAGAAGTTAATTATGATAAACATAGAGCGATATCAAAACCTTTAATTGGAAAAAAAATTTATAATCAAATTTTTATTATTTTTCTAAGTGTTAATTAGCTTTTTTTTTCGTAGCATTTAATACTGAGTCTGAAATAACTCAAGAATAATTAACCTATTTTGAATACAACAACAATTTCTTGTCTATTTTATAATAATTCTTTTACTATAGTATTTTTCATTAGCACTTGTTAATAACATTGATGCAATTTTATTTTTGAAAATTAAATGATCAATTTTTATTTAGATTTAGCATAAAGTTTTTAAATTCAATTATAAATTTATGATGACAGCTCATGCTATAAACTACAATAGAGATTTTTATTAAACAAAGATATTTGTCATCTTTAGTTTTAGATTAAACTTCAGTTATAAGTGTTATACACAGATTTCTATTGTATGTTGAATTTCTGACTAATTTTCTGAAGGGTTAATTTGATTAAGATATGTTTTAGTTAAATTGCAAAACAATCTGTGATCAGTTTTGTATGAAATAAGACTTAATGTTATCTTTGTCTCCTTTTCCTCAGTCGTATAAAAAAATTATATAATAGATTAAGATAGATTAAAAAATTAAAAATAGGTTAATTACATAACTAGACTAGATTAATTTTTTTTTTTTTTTTCAAATTACTCACAGACATCACATTATACTTATGTAATTGATCCTTTTGCCACTTATCTTCTGTTGACATATAAATGTAGAGATTTTTTTTATAATTAGAATGCTATGTTACAAAGTCACCATCTATAAACATCAGTTTACTGACAGAATTAGGTTTAAAAAAAAATCAATTTTAAAAGAAGAGATGATAAAGATTTTCAAATCCCAAAATATGAAAAAACCAGCAAATGTTATAAAAATTATTTTATTGAAATAATTACATTAATTTGTTTTCTCCTATTTTCAATTACTTTTTAACTGCTTACTGTTACATTTCTACTTATCATGATTTTATATTTATATTTAAACCTCTCTTTACATAATTTTTTTATACGAAATGGGATATAAAAGATAATTTAATAAGATGTTATGTGCTTCAGCAATTCTCAAATAGTGGTATTTTCTTTTCATGTCAACATATTTTTGAGTAAGTGATCTTTCTTTTTTTTAATTGGTATGCAGATTAATTAGTCACAGTGAGGATTAGTTAAATTTAAAAGAGTAGCTTTACCAGTAACTGCATTATATTAAAACATATACATATATTACATATTTCTCAAAAATATGCTATGTATTAATTTAATGACAAATAGTATTTAAATGTTTATTTCTGCTGGAATTAATATCTATTTTAAAGATAGCAATAAATAATTAGATAATTATTTATTATTACCTTCAATAAATGTATTTATTAATTGAAAATTAAAAAAAAAAAATAATCTAATGTGAATAATTTAATTTTGGTAAAAAAAAAAAAAAAAAAAATTGTTATTCACTAAACTATAAATAAAATAAGCTAAAAATATTTTTATTTTATAGAAAAAATATGTAAGTTACAATAAAATTTAACTGTAAAAAAAAAATTTAGGGAGGAAAAAAATGTTACTGAGACAAAATTTTTTTCTCTCGTTAAATTAGAGATGCCACTTTTAATTCTTCATAGTTGCTACAAAAAAAAATTTTTTGAATTAATTGTGGACTTTGGAAAAGTACTGAAATTATAAAAAACACAAAACATTTCCCATATTAATTTTGTAACTTCAAGCAATTAAAAAGTTCCACCTATTTAAAAAAAATAAATCCAGCTTTTTGTGAAAAATAGAAATTATTTAGCAATTTTTTTAATTAAGTAAGTGATAATCAGTATTATTTAACGATGTGCACAAATAAATACAGTGGTGCTATTAATTTGTTCCTTACTTAAAAAAAAAAAAAATTTTTTTTTTTAGATCTTATTTAAAAGGAGGGTAAGTGTGTATATAAGCTTTTGTTATAAATTTGTATAATTTTTTTTTTTTTGTTTATAAAGCTTATATTTTCATTTCAAAATGCTCTGCACCATTATATATTTAAAAATGTTATATTTGTTTCCTACACTAAATTAAATCTTTAATAAATGATTTCAGCATTCATATTAAATTATCTGTAAATTATTTCTACTTAAATAAAAAAGTTGTTACATTTCTTGACAATATTATAAATTTTGATGCTGTTACAAATAGTCATCACTATTGATGATTTTATGGTATTGTTTATGTTCATTTCTATTAGAAGGTAAAATATTTGCCATTTACACACTTCTTTCTACTGACTTGCTTAATAAAGGACAGACTAAAAGACTATTTCACTAACAATGTAGCCCCTTGTTATATCACATGTGAAGATGATACATACATACACACACACACAAAGTGATGTTTAGCTGAAGACTTTATCTATATAAGGGTCTTACAACTTCCTTTTAGTTGAACATCGGTGAGGCCATGTACCACTTATGTATCCCAAGATAGGTGATGAAAAAGTGCCTTCCGGAAGGACTTTTAGGGTTAATTGCCTAAACATCTATCTGTGAAATGAAATGAATTTGTGAGTAAACAATTTTTAAAAGCTACTAACCCAAATTTTTTAACATATTTAATCAAAATATGTTCCATTTATAACAATGCATTTTTACCATTGTTCATTACTGATTACAAAACTTTTTTTATTCTAGTTTCAAAGAACATTTATGGTTTAGAGTCAATAGATTCAGTAAAGGCTGTTTTGATAGCTTCGCGATTGTAAATCGGTGTATGTAGATGGAGTACCTTGGTCCAACCTCCTCCTCAGACCTCAAGTAGCAGCATAAAAATTATTTACAGTCGGTCAAAGCCCATTGTAATTGTTTGATTGCATAATTTACATAAAAATATCAAGAGAAAAACATTAAAAAAAAAACTATCAAAAAGTACAAAAGAAGAAAAGAAACCGTAACATAAATGAGCACCCACGTAGTAGCAGTTCTAAAAAACAATCACACACGAACCTAAACAAGCATAACCAGGACCATAGACAAAAGTCAAAAAAAAAAAGAAAAATCAGTCTGCTTATTAATATTTAATACGTGCTTCGGTCTTTTACGATAACATGGTATTGAAATGTCATAATTAAATTTAGTTAAGTCATTAATTACAGAATTATTAGAACTATTGATAGAATCATAAAAAAATTTTTAGCAACATATTCACGAAAGCTAGACATTGATAAGGCGTGTTTAATTTCTTTGTTTCTGAAATACCATGGAGCGTCAACAATCATTCTAATTACCTTGATTTCGAGTTCTCGAGAATGAGAAAGTGACTGTGTGTAGTAGAGCCCCAAACTGGACTCGCATTTGCTATTATAGGACGAAGATAAGCTAGATAAATTAGTTTTTTAAGTTCAATGGTTAGTATAGAGTGTCTACCTAAAACAGAATAAAATTTTCTTAAATGATTATTAAATTCATTTCGTCAGTAATCAACGTGAGCTTTATATGTTAGTTGACGATCAAGAATTACACCTACATATTTAGCTTCTTTAGACCAGGAAATGTTAGTATTGTAAATAGTTATGTTAAGAGGATTATAGCTATTTTTCCTGGTAGCTTAGCGATTGACAAACAGTTCAGTTATTAAAAACGTTTCTAAATGTTTAAAAAGTATTGTTCAGTAGGAGACGAGTGTGTTAAATGTGGTGGATGAGACAGGACCTTAAATTACAATTCGTTTAGTTTTTTTTTTAGAGTGCGACTTGTGAAACAAAGTCCAGCTTTATCATGGAGAAGAATAACGAATCCCCAAAGCTGGATCTAATGTCAAATTTTTCGGATGCACAATATCAATTTGTTGACAGTAATACTGTGCATCATTTGTTTGACCTATTCTTAGAAAGCTGTAATAGATCATTTCCTTTTGATACAACCAAAAAATCGACATTGCCTTTTAGGATGTAAGCTTGATCTGGGTGCACGTTCAAGCTTTTCATCCACATCCGGACATTTTACTGAGCGTTTACAATTATCATACAATAGAGAGTTTTTGCATACCGTACGTTACTTACCGTAGGACGTCCGTTAGCTTTTTCTCCCTAGCCCGCATGCTCATAGGAAATTGTTTCCTATGAGCATGCGCGCTGGGGAGAAAAAGCTAACGGACGTCCTACGGTATGCAAAAACTCTCTAATATCTATAACAATTTCTTTGCTAAATAATATGATGTGCAAATTTGCATGCATTGCAATTTCTGCCTGTCTGTCAACTTGTGTGGAATCTATTTGTTAAGTTTTTCAACTTTCCAAGAGCTGCAAGATGTCTCGAAATTGATGACCCGGATTTCTTTGTACTGTTTACAATTTACTACACTTACAATCGCAACCTATTACTTGGCGCACTTTGACGAAAATATTTGTTGACGCCAAATCCTATCGACCACTATTCTTCAATTTTATCCAAGTTTATAATCATAGAGAAAATATCCGTATTTTGTAGGATTCTATGTTTCTATTTGTTTAAACTTTTCTAAAAATTTCAACACATATATGCGAAGAAAATATACCATTAACATGATTAATTAAAAAATTAATTATTAACCGCTATCTCGATATTGTTTGTTTATGGAATGCGAAATTTTTAACGCTATCCTTCAGCACGGCGAAATTAGTTTGATATTTTTTTTTTTTGTAGAGATTTGTTTAAAATGTTTGGAGATATAAGGGTTCAAAAATTGACTTTTCTAATCAAATGAAACTTCCCCGTATTGGAGGATATCTCGCGTACTAATTAATATTTTTATTATTATTTTTTAATTTTGCATCAATCGAAAGAAAATAAAAAATTCTCAAAAATTCAAACCGTAATTTAAGTCAAATCTTTAGGAATATTTTTCAAGTATTAAATATCGTCATGAGAAAAAATGAACTATAACATACTAAAATTTTTATGAGGTTGGCTTTCTAGTGTCAGTCAATCTTTAAGATAAAATTTTAAAAAAATTGCTATGAGAATTGTACCAGAAATTCAGGAAAAAAAGTCAATTAGGAGCCAATTCTAAATTTTAAAAAAATTATTATAGATCTGTTTTTACGCAAACGAGATAACTCCAATATCACGCGCATGAGTTCAGAAAACGGAAATTTAACAGGGAAATTGATTTAATTTGTTTAATTTAAGATTTTAATCTTTTAATTGAATTTTTTATTCATTTAACTGAATTTTCTCACTAAAAAAAAATTTTTTTTAAAAAAGAATGAGTTATATATATATTTTTTTTTTTTCAAAATAAAAATTATTATAATTTGACTTTATACATTAATAAATAAAATTTGAAAGAACCCATAAATATTTGTTAATGTGTTTGTTTTGGGTTTTAAATAAAAAAATAAATAATCATTTTCCTTGCTTAAGTTATCGGAATAAATTTTTTTATTTAAGCTAGCGCTCGGTACCACAGGTTTCAGATACGAGATCCGGCGGTGTCATTAATGTTAGCAGGGGTTCGGAATCCACTTTAAACCGTAGGTCCCGGTCTAATAGGATCGTTGAGCATTGTGGGGATAGTGTTACTCGCGTCCGTAGCATATGTTCAAGCTACATGTGCCCTCTGGGTAGTACTGAATGAGTAACAGCGATGCAGCCCTTGCTTATTACAATAAAGATTAATTGTCTCTGTATTGACAGCTGTATTAGAACAACAACATATCAGAAAATTATATACTTATTCAGATATGATCTGGTATTGGTAGCTATAATAAACATCATAAGACATTTTAATTGTTAAGTTGTGTTCAAAAGAAATAAAAGATTATTTCAGGTTGTAATTCCGAAAAATTAAAACAGGCCATCTTTAATTTATAAATTTCACATAGTGGCATCTGCAAATTTTTTTTTTTTTTTTTTTTTTTTTTTTTGCTGCTTATCAGTGGCTGTTTTATCCCACGTATTGTTTCCCTGGGCTATCCCCGTCCACTGATAATAATCGAAATATATTGCCTTCCAGGAATACTTTTAGAGGAAATTGGTTCTCATTTACATTCGTATGAGAGAAAACTTATAAAGCTCTCGCCAAGTAACCTGAATATCGATATGAGATGCATATGTAAGTACGTTGCTACACTAGCCATCGAATCTAAAAGCAGTTACTGCATGTGGGTGCTGTGACAGGGACTGATTACTTTTCTAAATAGTTCCCTGTCCATTCTCTTTTGGATTATTTTGTGTTTATTTGGGGTTTTTCATGTTTAGTTTTTGTGTGTGTTTAGGCGCATGTGTTTAATCCGACATGTGTGTGTTTAGGCACACTCATTTGTTTACATTTCTCATGCAAATTTATAACATATCTGACTATGCGACAGATCGAGCAAATAATATGCAGGTAGAATCAGGATTGGGGTATTATGGCCGAGTGACTAGAGATCGGTGCCACAGGTTTCGGGTTCGAGTGCTTGAGGGTGCCATGGATATTTCTAGTGGTTTGGAATCTACTTTAAACCGTAGGTCCCGGTCTAATATGACTGTAGAACATTGGGGGTATGGCTAACAACCCTACCACGTTAAAAGAGACCATCTCCTGTTCTGAAATCTGCCAGTAGGCTGGCGGCTTTGGCCCATCATGGAGCTGTTGCGCCAATGAAGAAGAAGAATCATCTTGATTCGATCTATTTATAGTGTGCGTTGCAATCATAGCTCTCGGGAGCTGAAAATTCAATGATC
Organism: Caerostris extrusa; assembly: GCA_021605095.1. NCBI lineage: Eukaryota > Metazoa > Arthropoda > Arachnida > Araneae > Araneidae > Caerostris > Caerostris extrusa. The sequence continues at coordinate 65,196 of BPLR01021325.1, forward strand.
AATGTCATGCTTACTAAAGCGTGTCGCATTAGTTTTCAATTATCGTTATAAGAATTTAGTAAGTGATAAATTAATCAAGAACTAATTTAAGATTTTTCCCGTGAGTTTTGATTACGCAGAACATTAGAACAAGAGAGGAAGAAGAAGAAAAAAAAGATATTTTTAACGATAAATTTTAAGTTAGTCAATGAATTACAAACCGACACTTAACTTCTTTTATTATTTTATATGCATGGTTTATCTAATTAGACATTCAATTATCACCATAAGAATTTAATAAGTAATAAACTAATCAAGAACTAATTTAATTTTTCTCATGAGTTTTAATGACACACAGGTTTAGAGTAGGAAACAGAGAAAAAAAAGACCTTTTTAACGATAGATTTTAAGTCAGTCAATGAACTTCAAACAGACACTTAACTTCTTTTATAATTTTAAATCAATAATTTATATAATTAGTATGTGTATTTTATTTCAATAGAATGTGAAAACTTTTATTATAAATAAAATAAACCATTTTAATAAATGTAATATGATTTAGATGATATTTTAATTTTTATTAATGTTATAAGATATTACAATACGCATCTTGAAAATGCCATCTGCATTTCGATGGATAAAAACTATTTTTATTTATAATTAAAAAAAAAAAAATCTGCCCTAAAACTTAATGCTTCAAATACATAATGCGTTAATACTCTAAATTACATTTTTTCCTTTTTTTTCCTAACTAGCAACTTATTTTCATTTAGAAAATTATAGAACAATCCATTTTAAAGATTTTTTTGAATAAAATGATAATTGAAACACATTAAAAAAATAAAGTAAAAACATATATTTATAAACTATCAAAAGTAGTGGTTAATATTTAAAAAAGAAAGATATATTATTTAAATAATGTAGCATAATTTTACCAGAAGTTCCAAATAAAACTAATTTCTTTTATTACAAAAATTAATTAAAATTCTAATGTATATCAAAGTTAGACAAACTTTTAAAATTCAATTCTTAAAATTATTTATAAATTATTAAAGAAAATGTCCAGTTTATAATAAATCCATAAAACTAATAATTTGGTTAATAATAAATCCATGAGTAATAATTTGCTAATAATAAATCCCTCTTGTTCTTGTATAATTCCTTCACTTTTAAATTATATATACAATATATCATTTATCGCCTGCAGTTATGTAAAATGTCTGAAATAGATGCCATTGATTTTAATTTAAATTGATAAATACATTTCAATAAAATTTTTAAGAAATTTATTATTTTTTTTTTCAAAAAGTTTTGCTGAAAACTTTTAGCTTTGAAATAGATATTTTGCTTTTTCTATTTGATTATTGTCCATATATATTAAAATATCGTTTGTCATTCACTGAAAAGTTAGATTTTATTATAATTTAGAATAAATATTCATAAAAAAAAAAAGGCGCCGTAATGAATTGGATTTGTTAAAAGTAGATATCGTTTGCAAGAAAAAAACAACTTTGAATAGGGTTAAACATTCTTTCTATCATGGAAGAAGGTAATAATAATTTGTAACTTCAATTTTTATTGAGAAGAATTTTGGTAAATGTCAATGTCGAGTATTCAATAGAACTTTTAGCTTTGTTCACCGGCTATGAAATTTATTGAGCCGTTTACAATTGAAACACAAATTTAGTGAACCAATTCTGATCTCTAATACCATCCCAATTTGGAACTCATATCCTTAGAGCTATAAGGGGTTAACTTTGTTTTATATAAATCAAACATTTCTTAACTTTGCTTCTTAAAATAAAATAAAGAATCTCTCCCGCTAGCAGATTTATTGTGGTTTATCCTGGGCAGGAATATTCGGTACTTTCAGACATGTGCTTCGAAAAGCTTCTATTACTTCAGAAGTTTACTGCGTTAATTAAGTAGTATCTTCTCACCAATATCACTCAAGACCTACTTATCACTATGACCTAAAAAAGTAAAATCAAATTTTATGTTTTACAATAAAAATATATATTTCATGGTTTTTTTTAATTTTAAATAAATTAAATTGAATTAGTTAATATTAAATAAAAAAATTATTCCTTTGTATATATTTAAATATATTGCATTTTAATGTTTACCAACAGGCATGGCCTGTCGTTATGCAGGTTACATTAAAATAAACATAAAAATAAGATTTTAGCACACATTGGAGAAAGATTTCAAAAGAAAACTTATTATAATATCTATATGTAAAAAATAAATAAATATTTCATTTTTAATTAAATGTACTTATATAAAAATAAACAAAATAATTAAATCAGAAATACGAAAAGACCATCTGACGCGAATATTAATTAAACACACAAGTAAATAAATTAAATCATTAATTTAAAACTACGAACATCAAAAAAATAAATTATATACTTTATAACAATAAATTACTGTGTGCTTTAGTAAAAATATTTGAAATAAAAAATAATAATTACACCGTTATTGCAAAAAGAAAAGCCCATCTATGAAATACTCTAATGAAATATTTATAGAATTTTTTTATGTGAAAAATAATTAAAAAATACCGATTCCTTATTAAGATAATGAGTTAACAGAAATTGAATCACTTATGAGTGAATTTCAAATCATAAATTTAAAAAAATTGTCATTAACTAATAATTATATGATTATTCAAAATATTACTTCGTAACTTTCAAATTTTTTCATTTTAATCCGACCTAACTGTTTTTATTAATTACACTTAACACATTTAATTATTTTAGATTTAAAATTATCTTATAAAATGAACAAAACTTAAATATTTAATCTTTTATTCAATTCCTTTCTAATGAAATTTAAAAAAATTCTTTTAGCCAAAATTCTCATAACTTTTTTTTATTTAAAACAAATTTTTATTAAATAACAGTCATGAAAACAAAAAATCCTTTCACTTTCATGAATTAGCAATAAATAATCAGTGCAAAAAAAGAAAGCACCTCTTTCTCAGTCCCAATAACTCTCATTGGTCGGAGTACATAATTTTAAAAAACCAATACTGAATAAAACTGCTTTGAATTAAATCTAATTAGTTAATTTGGTGAATTAAGAAAGAATAGCAATTTCCATTGTTAGTTATTTCATGTCATTGGCTTAGAAAATTTAAGATTCCTACAAAAAATAAAATAAAAAAAGTGATGTAATTTTATAGGGCGGTCTGAAAAACATTTTAACCACTCAATTACTCCCAGAAAATGTCGTTAAAGATTTTATTGACTATGAATGGTAAAATTGTGATAAAATAATAAATATATGTATTTATTATTATTTAAATAGACAATTTGAATTAGTTTTATTGTTTACAAACGTTTTTTAATGAAACAAGCACATTTTCTTACTTTATTTCATAGTAATAATAACAAAAATATGTTAACATATGATTGAGCTACAAATCACGGTTTCTGTAATAGACAAATTTCGAGTTAGCAGTTAATTTACTATGTTAATTTTGTAATCAATTGAACCGAACCATAAGTTAGTTCCCTTCGAACCTTTACCAACTGTGCCAGTTATCTGAAGATTTAATGCGAATTACAAAAGTTATTAAGGGTGTCCAATTTTTTTTCTCTGACTTTATAAACATTTCGAATAGATATACCAATGTCATAATAGTTCAACATGGAGGATTTTTAACAACTGTCCAGAACTTACTAAAATGCATTTGTTAATTACATTTGAAATTCAAATTTCTCCTTGCATCTTTTATGTTTTTGTAATTAATAAGATATTTGATTTCTAATACTCTTTGTGTAAACAATCTCCTGCCAAATTTTCACCCATATCATATTTTTATAATTGCGAGAATTACATATGTCCTAAAATACAAATGTTATGTTTTATTTTATTGTCGACAATGTAAACATCTAATGTTGTACTACAACTCGTAATCTGATCATCGATTAAAAATAAAATAAACAACTGATAAGATTTACTTTATTATTATTTCACTCGTATACTAGCGATTTAATAACAAAGTTTTGATGAATCAGTTTTAAGTGAAAAAAAGTTAAAAAATTAAAATGTATCAATGAAAAGCTATTATCTAATCTGCTTTTAACGTATTCCTTTCAGTCATAGAGGCGGCATGACCTTAACAAATACAAAGTTATGTTGACCTCTTTCATGCCGAATGATTTTTCGTGTAATACTGAACATCTCAACTCCATGATGTTGTTAGGATGCTAGCAGAGCTGACAGCTGGGTTTAAAGGATTTCAGCTGATTAGATCTTATTATTACATGATTGCAGATGCTTACGTACTTCGAAGCAATGTGATTATGACCCTGTGTTAAGTTTTCTATATCAGTTTACCATTCACGGTGTCTCCAATGCCTGAATATGGCTGGAGCTAAATCAGGCGTGCACGTCGTTCAATTAAAACCCATATCAGTACCCAAGAGTTTAGTGGAAGGGAACAAATTTGTTAAATGGGATGATGTGAGTACATTTCTTGTTAATAATTATTAATTTGATATGTTATAATATTTGTAATTAATATTCAACTAGTTGTATTGTATGGATTTCAACGATAATACAATTATATAGTTACTTTGTATAGTCTTGCTGAACGTTTGTTTACATGTGTGTAAATTGCAATATATTGTTGAAATCTTAAAATTCTACTATTAAATTCTACTCCAAATTTTCAATTAAACGGGTGGCAGACAATTTTAAGCTCAATTATGTAAAAAAAAAAAAAAGGCATGATTTTATAAAGTCACTGTGATTTAGCAGATGACATTCAAATGTAAACAAACAAAGATGTCAATAATACATTGTTACTACTTTATGGAATAAAAGTATTTCTTGTCATAAAGCCCATGGGTTTCTGATATCAAACAATCAGTATGCAAAATCGTTTCTGTTAAAATTTTTGTAATGGGGAAAAATTATTAGTTTTTAATAGAGCAATTCATTTTTTTTTTCCATTTTATTTTAATTTGCTTGTGTTAATTTTATGTCATATTGTTTAAATATTCATTTAAAATAGTAATTAAAAATAATCTTGGAAAAACTGATATATAAAACAATTAATTTAGAAGTTGTTAAATGTTCTTGGCATATTTATTCATACCATCTTTTATATAAATTTGTTAACATTTATTTGATATGGACATTTTATTTAAAATTATATAAAAACATGAAGTATATAACTTTTAATAGGGACAGAAAAAACATTATATTTTTTTTTATATATATTTTAAAAGCTAGGTATTTTTACAAATTGCTATTAATTACTTTTTTCTAAAGATTCATTTTTTTTTTAAGTAGATGCAAATTTAGAATCTAGTGGCTTGAACTTTGTATATAAATATGATTTTTTTATTGCCTTTTACATGTGTTTTAACTTCTTAGAATAAAGGCATAACATTTCTTTCCAAATTTGATCTGATTTGAAATATCAACCTATTTAATTATGATGTACTTTTACTTTTTAAATAATATCTACAAGTTCTTTAAATATTTAATGGATTTTTAATCTTTCAAATTATTTCCTTTAGTTTTCAGTGCTTTTTTTCTCTAATGTTTAATAACTTCTGATCTCTCAAATTATTTTCCCTTTAAATTCTTTTTTAAAATGTAAATTATTTTTACTATTTCTTTCTTATTTTATATCTTCCTTTATTAATTTTTCCTTTTATATTGACCCCATTAAATTACCCATAATTTAGGTTTTTTTTTTCTCTTTAAAGGTTCACTTTTAAAAATCTTCAAAGCATTGAGTTTTTTTTTAATTGAAAATTCGTTGGTTTCTTGAAAATTCAATGATGCTAAAATTATTTTTAATATTGTGTATTTATATTTTATGATGATTTCTATGCATGAAAACTGAATTATATTATTCTTAAAATATGTATTTTGCCATACTATATATTCTTTTTATTTTAATTTATTTAAAAATATTCATACAATTTTTAATTTTGTAGAAATGTGGAATATTTGCTCACATTTCTCCTTCAAGATTATTTTCACCTGTGATTTGCACTTTAAGACTATTGTAGATTATATCTAATCTACTCAGTGTATTGCAGATACTCAAGTTTATAGATAAGAAATACTCATGTAGTGTTTATGTTGGAAGTTGATATATGTATATTTTTTTATTGTAGAATGGCCATAGGAATGGTTGAATGTCTTATATAATCATAATATTTTCTATCATATAGAATTAAATAAATAGGATTTTTTTTAAATATTTGTGGGATTTGATAGAATTATGATGTGGTGATTGTATAGAATATCATGTGTTTAATATATTTCATAAATAACTTTTTTTGAGAAATTATAGACTGTTTTATTGGATTCAATTCATACAAATATATAAACATTCTGTTGAAAAATTTTAATAAATGTAATACTTCAGTACTTGATCATGAATTAGAAAAAAATAGCTGCTAAAGATTTGAAATAGTATTAAAGATTTTCATAGAATTTTAAAAATAACAATTATTTGATACATCTTGTAAAAATAAATAATTTATTATTATATTATTTTTCAAACAGAAATAAATGTCAATGCATTTATTAAAAATTTTCAATTTTAATTTTTCCAATTAAATCTGTAATCAATTGTTAAACTAAATAGCATCAAAATATCTGATAAAAAGTATCTATTTTAAAAACATTAACGAATTTGTTATTCTTAATCAGTATTTTTTTGGGTGAAATTAATAATTCTAATAATGGCTTAGTTCTTCATTTAGATAGGGTTAATTAAATTACCAAATGTTCATACTACAGACAGCCTTGTCTTATTATAAATCTATATAAAGTTAAACTCTTTATTTTTGTTATAAAAAATATAAAAACATTTAATTTATTAAAATTTATTTTCGAGCATTTTATTTTATTTTTTTTTAACTTACAGAACAAATTGATTTAACAATAAAAAAGGCAATTTATTTTTAAATTAAAAAGTAAAAATAAATTTAATTTCTTTTATATAATTTTTTAAATTTTTTTTTTGTTTTATTTTATAACCATAATAATTAAAATAATTTTTTCAAAAATTAATCTTATAGGAAAAGAAAGAGAAGTACTATTCATGGTTTTCCTTAAAAAAAGGAATTATTTAATTGTTTCAAACTTGAAAAATGTTCATGTTTTCTTTTTACATTATTTTTTTAGTTATATTTTTTACTTATACTAGTAGTTTTTTTTTTTTTTTTTTTTCAAGAATACATATTAAAATTGAAAATTTTATTTTTTTTAAACATAGCTGATAAAAATTATCAATTTTTTGTTTAACTGATTCAATTTACTTTTGTAATTTTGGTAAAATATAAAATTATGATATGATATATTTTGGCAATGCCTGATATTTATGCTGTGATTGAAGAATGGTTTGAAATTCTAACCTAATGTAACCTTATAGATCCTTTTTCACCTTATATTTCTGGAAAGTTTTTTAAAAATTTTATTTGTGTGTTTTTGCTGATAACCTCATATTGTTGCTGATTATTAGTAATTTTAATCATTGATATTATTTGCATGTAGCTAATTGATTTTTTTTATTTCCAGTGATTCTTTTCTTTTAAATTTTAAAAATAAATTTAATGTTTTTATTTTAATAATTTTTTTATTTGTTTGGGATGAATGTTAAAAAATTGCTGCGTATTTTTCTGCATTTTTATATTTTAAAAAATTGTCACTTTTTTTTTTTTATGTCTGTCTCATGTAATATTAATTTCATGTTTTCTTCATTTTACATTTTTGAATGAAAAAAATTATACATATATTGTTTGTCTAAAATGATCCTTATTTGAGTTAAATGAAATTTATGTAGTCATTTTGTTTTTTTCTGATTAGATCAATTTTAACTTCTTATAAAATATCCCTAAACAATATTAAATTCACAAGAGACAAATGTTCATAATTCTAAAATTGTTTGAATATAAATTTATTTAGCTTTTTTGTTTTAATTTTTATATCTTTTTTACCATTTTTTTTTTTGTCCCATAATAAAAATATTAACTTTCTAAAAAAACCAAACTTTTCATTAAATAATTACTTTGTCATTTTCTTTCAAAATAAAGTATGCGATTTTATTTTAAGGAGAATAAATTGAGATGACATTATAATTTAATATGTTCTAAGGCCAATGTGAAATGAAAATTGTTGTGTTGCCTTAACTGCCCTCCTACACAGGAAGTAATTAGTTGAAAGTTGTTTATGATCCTAGACTTCCTTTTAGCTACAATAGGCTGTTTAGGCAAAATAAGTGGCAGTATGACCTCCCTACTTTATTGCTGAATAAATTTTATGAATATGAACTTTGTCTCCTTTTAATGAGAGTAAATTACATGTGAATTTATTTATTTTTAGTCTAGAATTTTTAAAATTATTTATATTAATATTGACAAAAACAAAAAAGAAATTACTGTATAAAAATGTTTATTAACTATTTCTAATTATGTGGCAATTAATTTATTAAAAACTTTTCTAATATATATTTTTTTTTATGTATATTTATAAGTTTTATACATTTTATACTTTTTTCTTTCTTTCTTGTTGTAACAAAAACTATGGATCCTAAAATATATTTGAAACAAATACTCAGAAGAGTACTTTGAATAAATAAAAATATTCATAATTTACAGAATTTTTTAAAAAAATTTTCTGTATTTGCAATTGATTTATTCATTTATTTATTGTAAAATTTCTTAAAATTTTTATGAAGAAATATTTATTAAAACATAAAAGTATTATTGTAATTTACATTTTTTTTTCTTCTTTCTTTCTTATTTTATTCATTATTTTTGGGATTCGGGCATTGGAACTCCTGTTACCCTTAAGGTGGATGAAAAGGTTTCTTCCTTTATTGACAGATCAAAATAAAGTATGAAGTTTAAATTGTTTAATATGTCCTAAAAATTGCTATAAAGATGTATATGATATGTTAGATGAAGATGTTTTACATCTAAATTTAAATATTGGTTAGTTACTTAGTATATTTCCGTAAAATATTAACTATCTGTTCAATTTAATAAAAAATAATTATCTTAATTTTATAAAATAATCATTTAAAACAGTAATTAGTTGAAATTGAATTGGTTAATGCTGCAATTGAATTTTCCCAGAAAAATTTGATTAGTCACTGTTATAAATATGAATTAAATATACTACTGTGCCCAAAAAGTAAAACCAATTATTATTATTTTTTTTAAAACTCTTTATTTATTCTTCCAAATTTATTTCATTGCCTTCAAAATAATCCCCTCAGGACACAATGCACTTATGTCAACTTTTTTTCCAAACCTCAATCGGCAAGGATGGCCTTCAAAGTGCACAGCGATTGATGTTGAATCTCTCATTCGAATCAAAACAGTGTCCATGGAGTGGTCTTTTAAGTTTAGGGAATAGCCAGAAGTCGCACGGGGTGAATACGGTGATTGTGGAACAATATGGGTTTAATTTTTGCAAAAAGTCACTAAGAATCAATGCATTGTGAGCTGATGCATTCAGTGTTTTCCGTACCAATCGCGATTTGACGTGTTTGAGGCCCAAATGGATTTGACCGATTCCTTTTGAAATTCCAAACATCATCAGCAATGTCGCTAATTGTAAATCAGCAGTTTGCAAGCACCGAATCTTTAATTTTTGGGATGTGAACTTTGTCTTCAACGCATTCTCTGCCTTCTTTGAACTGTTTATACCACTTGTAAACATTTCTTTCTGATATAGGAATGCCTTTCTGCAACATTCTATACGTTTCTCCAAACAAAATTAAATGCAAGTTCTTTGCTCAATTAATTCAGACATTTCAAAACTCTCTGGAATCAGTTTTAGCATCTCACAAAGCCAAGTGTAACTCGAACACTAATGAATATTTTGACGTCAAATTTCACACAGATGTCAAGTGCCTGAAAAAGAAAAAAATTGAAATTCCATAAACCAGCAACCTATTAAAAAAAAAAAAAAAAAAAAAAAATCCATAAGCCTTTGAATTTTAAATTGAAAATTGGTCTTACTTTTGGACACAGTAATATATGACACTCTAAGATTATAAGAATGAAAAATCTTATTTTAAGTTTATAATTTATTTAAATTATTATTAGAGGAACTTAAAATTGGAAGCAAGATAACTATTTCAAAATAATTTTATTAATAGTGTATTTTTTGGGATATATAGACATTTTATATTAATTTAATTAAGCATATTTTTCTTCTTAATTATTAATCATACTTTTTTTATAAATCAACTATAGGAAACTGAATTTTTTGAGATATCAAGTATTAGAGATATCAGAACTGGCCGATATGCTCGAGTACCGAAGGTGAATTTTCTTATTTATATGTGTAATATGTTTTTGTAGGAAAATTTCTATTCTTAACGAATTTATGATATTGTTCATTAAAACAATATTGTATACAATGCATTTTAATTTATAAATTTTATTTTGTTACAAGTCATATGATGGAATTTTTATTTCATTACTCCTCTTTTTTTTTATCATGCATTCAGATATTTTAGTTTTTTTAAAATATTCTGAGACAGATATAGAATTTATTGTTTATTGTTTTTAATGGTAACATAAATAAAAAAATTAATGTACTGGGGTAAGTTTAATAAAACACAAAAACCTTTTCATTTTAAAATTCTGAATTTAAAATGGGAAATGTTTTATGTTAAAAATCAAATTGTTTATAGTAATATTAGAAAATTCTTTTGCTAACTGATTAACTGGAACCTAGGGCATTGCCTGACTGAGTTTTGTAAACACCAAAAATATATAGAGGTAAAAACTATCCTGGCATGGTTGATATTTGTGCTGTACAAGAATTCATTACTTTATTCATATCCTGTCTTTAAATGAAAATGGCTTTCAAATTTACTAGATTAAGAATTTTTTCCGTGTTGATTTATATAAACATCCAGTCTGGTCAGTATTAATAATAATCTTCTCTTAAAATTTGAAATAATTGCTTTTGCCACTGTCCAAAATCTTCCAGCATTTCTTTGAGTATATCAGTTTTAGCTTGCATCTGTTATTATTTTCCTTTGTTGAATTCAATGCTTAGTTTTGTATCTGATGGTGCATGCTTTTAAGATAAAGTCTATGGTGATTGGTATTGCTTTTGCCTCATTTAGCACACACTGTTGCAAATTTTTTATCATCAACTGTTACAATTAATCTTACTTGAAGCTGTTGTATGTCCGCTAATCATTAACAGAATGAATGTGGAAAACCTTTCGGTTTCTAAATTCTGTACAAATGTTCTTTAGTGAGTTGCACCACTTTCATTTTTATTTCTATTGCAATATAAACTATTTTTAACATTTACAGGTTGCTGGTAATCATCATCTTCACAATAAATTTTTTTTTTTTTTTTTTTTTTTTTTTTTTTTTTTTTTGTATTTCAAATAAATTTCCGATTTTTTTTTTTGTGTATGGCAAAGTAAATTCTTTGCTTTCGATACAGTTCCCATTTTTTTAGCATTTTCATTGTCCTGTTATACAACTCTTCTCCAACCACCATTGCATCCAAAAAGATACTTTTGATCTTCCAATAGATTATGCTGACACTAAATTGCATCTTACAAATGCCTCTTGTGAATTTTCTTGAAACTGATTTTATTTTTAGTCATAAGAGATCTTATCATGGGTAATCTGTTCTGAACAAGGTCATTTATGTTATATAGCCCATTGTCTTTTCTCACCTCTTATTATTGGGAGATTATAATTTGCTGCTGCATTATCCCAACCAGTGCCAAAAGCTGCAAGTCTCAAACATATTAATAATACCTTAAAATCTATGCCAAATTTTCTTGTAAATGCTTAAAATATGCAGTTATACTACTTTCATATTTTATTATCTTAATTGTCTATAACAAGAATGTGAAATTTTTAAACAAATTTGTAATTTAAATTCTCAAATTTCTATGAACATATTTTCCTTTCTTTATATGATTAAAATATTGGATTTTTTATCATACCTATATTTTTTACAGGAAGGAATCCGATATTATTGAGTTGTGCAAGTTTAGGTGGAACAGAAAAAGCAATTAAATAAAAAAAAAATGTAATGAAATTTTAAACATCAGAAAAATAAAATTTTAAATTGTATTATATTAAAACTTCAAAATCTTAATTTAATTTTGTGTTTAAGAAGTAGAATAATATTAAAAAAATATTGGAAAATATATTATACAAATCAAATAATTACTTTAACAAAATGTTTGAAATATGTTTTTATTTGCAGGAAGGAAAATTGAAAGACTCTGTTACAATGGGGCCTCCAGATATTCCCCTCGAAGAAAAGACAGTAACTGTTGTATATGGACCTGACCTAGTCAACATTAGTTTTCTTCATTTTTGTTGTATTGGAAGAGAAATTGCTCAAGTAAGGTTATTTATGTTAAATATACATGCCATATTTATTTTAGCATAGAATATTTTATAAATTGTTTCACTATTTATGTGATTCAAGATGATTGTTAAATTTACATTTTATTTTAAAATTGTAAACTATTTTTGTAAGAGGACTATTTTTATAATTTTCTTAAAAAAGTATATAATATGGATTAATATTATCTGCTTCATTAATATTATCGTTGGAGTTGTTTATTGTCCAACATTACTTTAAAAAGCATTTGTAGAAAATTTTAGAATTTTTTTTTTTTTTTTATATATATATTTTGGTATTACAATAATATAAAAAAATGGTTTTTAGATGTTAAAGGAAAATTTTTAGATAAGGATGCAATTAAATATTAATAAATTATTACTGAAGAAGCCAAAAATGTTTAGTAAAATTAGTCGCTGTTATAAATGTTTTAAAATTGCTAAATATGATGATATAAACATTACAAAAATCTGTGAAAAGCAGTTTAAGTAATAATTTATTAATTGTAGTGTCTATGCATCTCTTTCTGTATATATACTGACGGATGGCTTCGGCCTGGGCGTTTTAATGTCTTTGAATTTCTGTATATATATTGAAGAGAGATACTTGTATTCGAAGAACACGACAAATCAATAAAAACTTCAAAGGCTAACTGTTGTTTTGGTTGGATAATTTTTTTTTTTTTAAAATTAAAGTTTTGAGTTTTATAACAATATATGCAAAATAAAAATGTTTCAGAAAACATGAAATATTTTTGTAAAAGTTATCCTATACTCTTCATCAATTAATAAAGAACTATGTGTGTGGTTTATATAGCATGCGTAAAGGAAAGTGAACATCTTTATTTCAGGAATGGACAGACGCTCTTATGAAGATGGCGTACAATTTGCTGGCATTGAATGCTCCCACAACTACTTTTTGGAGAAGTTGTATACAAAAATAAAGCTTATGGTAGACAGAGATGGAAAAGTTCCTGTAAAAAAGTAAGAATTTGTACATTTCATGTGTTATTTATATTTATTCAATTTTGTTTGGACTGTTTGAACCATTACAGTTATATTGTATTTCTGAATTCCCAACCTATAGCCAACAAATTCAGTTGTTACATTAACCATTATTAAACTTAGTTCATTATTTTCTTTTAACAATCATTTCTAACTATTGTATTTCTATAATTTATCACTACCTTATGACTCTCAGCACTGCCCAATGTAAGATATTAATCAGACCACTTTTAGTGATATATTTTGTTTGCTTTAACTGCAGATGCTTAAAAACTTTTTCAGCTAGTGCACATGGTATTTTAGCTCTGTCATTGCCTTCCTGAACTGGGCCTAGACTCTTTTAATTCTTTAAAAATGTTGATATATAAATGTTTATATATATATATATAATTACAATCAGTTAAGCAATTGTCTTCATTTTTTTTTTTCTAGGTTTTCATGCAAGATCTTAAAACAGTTTCTATTGCTATAAAATATATATTATAATTAATTGATATATATTGAATAATTTTAATTTAATAACATTATTAAGTTATAAGAAAATATAAGTGCAAATTAATTAAAATCAAGCAATTATTTGAATACTTACAGATGAATTTTGTAATATGTAGGAAATCTAATAGGGTTTTCAGGAGAGATGTGGACGTTTTTTAGATATCAGGATAAACTTACCTTTTACTCAAACACCATATTTGGAAGAAAAAAAAATTGCTTTCATATGTAATATGGATGCATTATTAACAAACAACAGGTTTAGTCTTAATGCATTTTCATTGAACTCTGAACAAAAGATTAGGTTAAATGATAGGTATCTTATGGGGAAAAAATAACCTACTGTTTGTTTGCTTAACAAAGTAAAATTTGCCCATGTTGTTTTTCCAAACAGTTGAGTACTCATGCATAGATAATATGATCTAGTTTATATATATAGTTATAATTGCAATAAGCAGCTTGTTTTTCCATTTGGCACTCTACTTAATTATCCTACAGTTAAAGTATTTCGAAATTGTTGTAACTGAGATCTTTCCTTCCATAGTTTGAAATATATATCATAACATCTTGACATGTACTTGTTTAGATTTCTGTAAAACTATTTGTTATGTTCTTTTGGTAATTAAAATTTATTGTATTACCCAAAACTTTTTTTTTTTTTTTTTTTTTGTAAAAATTGAGGGAAAAAAAAAAATAAATTAAGATCAGTTCAGAACAATATTTATTTGTTGTCACTTGGAGAAAGTTACTATATATTTCAGCCAATATATATATATAATGTTAATTTTCATACGCAATGAACTGTTTAGTGTTTAGTTTACAAAGTTTAATTTTTGTAGTGTTTAAAATATGTTTTTAGATATCATAAAAGATTAAAAAAAATTTTTTTTTTCAGTGTTGTAAAATTATTTGCTCAAAATAGAGAAGATAAGAAAAGAGTGGAAAAAGCTTTGGAGTTATGTGGTGTTGCGACTGGAAAGGTATAAATAACTAATTCATAATAACTAAGTTTCATTACTTAATCTTATTTTAGAATGATTTTTTTATATTAATTAAAATAATGTTATTCATTCCATTTTAGAATGATGCAATTAATCCTGAAAAATTTTCATGTGAAAACTTCTTAAGTTTTTACCGTTATCTAACAGGAAGGGAAGAAGTGGATGCAATTTTTGAAAGATTGTAAGTGCATTTTTCCTTTGCAATTTCTACATTACCAATAAAAAAGAAAATGATCTAAAACATAAATGTACTTTAATTATGTATTGCAGCAAAGCAATATATATATATATATATATATATATATATATATATATATATATATATATATATATATATATATATATATATACAGATTATTATATAATTTTTATTTCGGGAAATAAAAAAAATTATATTTTATTTCAAAGAAATTTCATGTATATTGTGACTTTCTTAAATTTAAAGGAAAATAAATAAAATTTTGGTAAGACTGTTATAAAAATAGTTTTAAAAAGTATTAAAAGAAATTAAATTCTTATCAAATTACAATATAATTTTTCTTTTATATCATGGTAGAAAATAATCAACTAAATAGTTTATATCATTGTAGAAATTTTTTTTTGATTAGATACATATTTTTTCAAGTTAAATTCTGTGAGTATTAATATTTAAAAATACATTTTAAAATTATTTATGAAATTGATTATAAGTAAGTATTCTAAACTATATTTCAAATTATATATGTAAATAATTTTAGAACTGGAAGCAAAAAAGAAAGGCATGACAGTTGATCAGCTGGCAGAGTTTTTTTGAATAAAGAGCAACGAGATCCGCGCTTGAATGAAATCCTCTACCCATATGCAGATGCTGCCCGTGTTCAAGAGATTATTATGCAATATGAACCCCCACAAAAAGCTATGCACAAAAAGGTACATAGCAATATTTTGAATTTGCAGAGAAAGCTAAATATGTATAGTCACTTTACAATACTTAAATTTAGTTTACAGTACTTTTCATCTCAGATAATTTTAATAAAAATACTGATCTGAGACATGGTATGGTGCAGGGATGGACAAACTCCGGCCCGTGGATAGAATTTTAATTGCCAGTCCGAGGTAAATTATAAGAAATATATATTATATATCCATCTCCTTTTCTATTCTGATTAAATATAATTTTTTTCAAATGACTTTTTTACTTTCTCAATTTTTGTTCTACAAAACACAAATCGACGGAAATAGCAAGCACAGACAGCTTTCAATCGGTAAAGTGTTAAAAGTGGAAGTTCTTTGTTAGTTATAGCTGTAGATTGGTGCCAATAAGTTTTACAAATCATTATTGAAAGTGAGTTTCCCAAATTTAATATCTCACGTCCAGAAAATCAGTGCTATGTGTGTTTCATCTTATATATGTGAACAAGTGTCTTCAACTATGAACCTTAGAAAGAATTATTTCAGAAGTAGACTGACAGATGAGCATTTAGCCTTGTTCCTTAGAATCAGTACATCTCACTTTTGAACCTCAATATAAGGAACTTTTAAAAAGGAAATCGCAATTTCATTCATCTCATTAACATATTTAAATTTACTTGTATATTGTTTTTAAAATTTTAGAAAAATTTATCTTGGCCTGACAAACTTTTTTTTTTTTTGTATAGTTTGCTCATCCCTGGTTTGGTGGTTTGTTGATAATCTTCATGATTGCAATTCAAAGGTCACATATTTATTTAAATAAAAATTGCTACAATTGAATAAAAAAAAAAAAAGTTACATGTAATTTAACAGGCTAAAATTCTACAAAATAATCCTTTTGTTTTATCAAAAGCATTATATACTGTTGAAAAAAATAAATACATATATTGTTCATTCCTCATATACTGTTGAAAAAAAATTCAGCAAGAATAATTAGTGTTGTTTATTTTTTTTTTATTTATCTGATTCATCTGTTTATTTTTTTTTTTTTTATGTCTGATTCATCTGTTTTAGTAAATCTTTATCATCAGATATATAAATATCTGATATTAAAATTTGCAAGAGATATTAAAATTATTTCCTGTATTTAATGTGTGCTTCATGTGCATATCTTAATCAGAATTTTTTGCTGATAATTTCTAATTTATACAATATAGTGATTAATGGAAACGTACTGTGTACAATATCAATTTAGCCAGTTTCGATTGCATAAATGGCAGTCCCTGTATAAATATTGACATTATTTTCCAAATCTTTGCATTTTATGTTATGTGTCTTTAATGTTCCAAAATATTAACTTAATGCCCTATTTGATATTAGATGCTTTCATTAGGATAAGATCATGTCAGATGACATAAATAAAAGTGTTTCATGGATTTTGAGTGTTTTTATTTATACTAATTATTTACATTTTCAATTAAAGATAACTACAATATCTTACCAATTATTAAAAGGAACTCTAAAGTCTTTTTTCCAAGAGTATAGTAGAACATTCAAAATAGAAAGTTTGTACATAACTCTGTATCCTATGCTCGACTATTCTGTGTGACAATTTGAAAGTCTTAATTGTGTAGCCCATGCCATGGGCATCATGCAGTGACAATATTTATAATTAGACTCGCTACAATATAATGTTATACTTATATGTAAATGAAATTATATGTTCTAAAAAGTACTTGCTGTGTTAAAATATTTTAATGCATGCATACTTTAATATTTTGTACTCAGTATTTTTTTACACATAATGAATATAACTGCTAATGAAAAAAAAGGACGGCATTCTTTGTAATAAATATTATATTTAAGATTCAAAAATTAATAACTATAATTATGTACACCTATAAGTTAGGTTACTGAATTAATCTTGACATCTTAAATTCTTATACTTTTTTATGATTAATCTATTTAAGGAAAGCTTTCATTTTTAAGTGGTTTCACAATGTAAATGATCCATATGTTTGTATAGGTTTGTTATCTGTGGATGGTTTCCTGAGATACTTAATGGGTGCTGAAAATGTAATTGTGGCTCCAGAGAAATTTGACCTCAATTTGGATATGGACCAACCACTGAGTCACTATTTCATCAACTCATCTCACAACACTTATCTTACAGGTGATAAATGGTTATTTTTAAAGTTTTTGTATCACTGTATCAATGATATTTGAAAGAAAGTACTGCAGTATTTGAATTCTGCCATTATTTAACTAAGACCATTTAAAAAGACCAGATTGATGTAGAGTTAGAATTCTGTATTTATCACACTGATTGTGTGTATTTGCATATTAGTCAAATGTAATGCAAATTTCATTCAATTCCCCCAAAGAAAATATTCTGAAATAGAATATAACTGGTATATATTTTCAGTGAAGTTATTACTACATTAAGAAATTATTTGATAATAGAAATATGTATATAATTTATGTAAATTATTTAATATGATTGAAGTTTTTGATTAAATATGATACACATCTATAATATATTAAAGGCAATAAATTAAAAACTTTAATTCAAAATTGTTTTATTTCTATAGAAATAAATGTGTTGAAATAAATCAATAATAAATATTATAGCATTCTATTATTATTTATTTTCAGTTATTACATTTCTGGTAATAAATAAATAGTAGTAGAATACATTTATGAATTTATTATTAATTTATAAAAGCAGTATTGTATAAAAATTACATAATGAATCATAACATTACATCATTACATAGAATCTAATAACATTAAAAATCATCTTAATATAATGATTTTGAAAGTATAAAAAAAAAAAACCCAACTATTAATTGGATTTATAAAAGTACAAATAATTATGAAATAAGCAAATGTAATTCTAAAATAGTGAGCAAATTTTGCATCCAAATTTATTTGCTACTTTAAATTTTATTAGTAAAAAAGTATAGCAAAAGAAAATATTAAACCATGTTCCAAGGAAGAAAAAAATTATTTCTAAAAATTGATGAATTGCATATACAACTTAATTTTTATTTATTTCATATATTTAATAAATAGATAATTTTTCTTGTTATAAACTGTTTAATCTGTTAATATAAGTGCCATAATAATTGTAAAATATTTATAATTAGAATATAGACTTGTTATTACTTTATTGAAAGCAAGCAAATATTATATTTATTTCCTTTATTAAGAATGGTATCTTGTTAGCTTCCTGCTTTTGCTGCATTTCAGTAACATTAGTTAGCCATCATTTGTATTTCTGTATAGGATAATTTTGCTGTTAACATTTTAGGCCACCAGCTTACTGGTAAGTCTTCCGTTGAAATTTACCGCCAGTGTCTTTTGTCTGGCTGTCGATGTGTGGAACTGGACTGCTGGAATGGAAAATATTCTGATGAAGAACCCATTATTACCCATGGTTATACAGTTGTTACAGAAGTCTTGTTAAAGGTAATTTTATTGTTCAGTTACTTTAAATCTGAAGACATTCTCATAGCATTAGTAGTTTCTTTTTTTTTTTTAAATCTGCACCAAAGCAGATTATAGAACATTGCATATCTGTGGATTTTTTTTTCTTCAAAAGATAGTTAAAAAGCTTTTTTTCCTGAATTTAATACCTAAATTTCAGTATATAAAAATGAAATAAACAATTATTTAAAAATTGCTTATGGCATTTGCAGATGTTGAAAGGTAGCTGTATTTTGTTTTATGAAAGGAGCCAAGATTACAACACTGATGCATTGATTTGTGAGAATATACATTAATTATATATATAGTACATGCATAATTAATGATGATTTTATATTTTATTGTGTATAACATATAATTAAATTTAAAAAGTACAATCTGTTTTTAAGGTGTTGGTTTGTTTAAATGCTGAGTATTAATAATATGATTTTATTAATTTTTGACTGCATAATTATAAATTATTACAGCATAAAATGTGATTTTTTTTTTTTTTTATATCTCCATTTTCAAAAGGAGAAATTGCTGAAAATAGCTTTGTTTTATCACACACACGCACACACATATATTTATGATGTGAAAATGTGTAGTGAATACTATTATAGATTTGTTGTGCAAACTGTTCAATAGGATGCTTCATAAACACACACAAACATGTAGACATATAGGCATACTCTGTTGCATATTAATTCTTAAAAGAAAGTAGTGTTTTTGTAAATTGTTATTACAAAAAATAAATGAAATTATTTATTAAGATGGATATAGTTTAAAAATTTAATTTGTATTTTTATGCTTGGTAGGAAGTCCTCGAAGCAATTGCAGAAAGTGCTTTTTAAAACTTCAGATTATCCAGTTTTGTTATCATTCGAAAACCATTGTTCGTAAGTAAAATTAATAATTTCATTTTATTTAGTTTTAAAGTTTTAAATAAGAGATACAATTGAGTTACAAATATTTTTATATTTTTTAAGATATTGTTTCTAAATATGAGATATTTCTCATAAAATTTCTTTTGTTGGTGATAATTTTGAATATTTCATATTATTGTGCAAACTGAAAAGCAATTAAAAGAAATTTTTACAGTAAATTTTAATTTCTGTTATTCTTTTTTTCAGGCCCAAGCAACAGGCTAAAATGGCTATGTATTGCACAAAAATTTTAGGTGATCTGCTTTTGACAGAACCATTGCCTAGTTGTGAGGTATAAATTATTAAAAAAATATTTATATTTAAAAATTTGAATATAGTTACTTTAAGATACTTTGTTACTTTAAATTTCAAATTTATTCAAGTATTGCATGATATGTAGAAAATTAATTGAAAATTTAATTGTTAAAACATTAGATTAAGTTATATAAAAATAGTGTAGGCAATCTAAATTTATTTTCAATATACTAATTTTTGATTTTCTCATGATAAAGAATTATGTTTTATTATACATTCTATTTGCAGCTAAGGGCTGATCAACCACTGCCATCACCTAATCAATTGTTGAGAAAGATCTTAATAAAAAATAAAAAGAAACATTATCCTAAAAGTAAGTATCTATTTTTTGTCAAAAGAAAATATTGCAACTTATGATTAATTATATGATGACAATTATTGAAGTACTGTAAGGTTTTTCTTAATGTGGCAGGTAAAAAAACTTTGCTTTACAGAAATTACTCCTAATTTTTCCAGTTATTATGTAAAATTGCACTAAGACTATATACAAAGTTTTAAACTAAAAATTAATTGCATAATAAATTCCTTTGAAAACATAAAAAAATAAATTCATATTAATGCTTAAAATAAACTTGTATTCAAACTGAATTTTATTTCATTGAACAGTATTATAGTTTTGTATTTCATTATCATTATTGCTATCTGTTAATGGTGTGAACTTGTTCCAAGTTACTTTAATCATCAGAAAATGTCTCTTCAATAGTTCTTTTCATTAAGGGGATAGATTTGCAATAACTTTCATTCATTTCTGTTAAAGTGATACATTTTCAATAACTTCATTGTGTAGCTTTTTGTATTTTGATAATATAAGTGATTAAACTATGCAATAATGATACCAATTATTCTGCTGTTTAGGATTTCCAGACATGCAATCTTGTAGTGTATTGTAATTTAAATGTTCATTCAGAATTTGAGTTATTAAAAAAAATGTGTTTTTTTCCTAATTACTGTAAAGTTGGAAAACCTTTTGAGCTAATTTTGCTGTAAGGAAAGGGCTGGCCTTTTTTTCTGCATCATATTATCTACCCGGTAAGATGCTATTGTTAAATGCCAGTCGGTTTGCTTTTGGATCATTAAACCATCTATTGTCCACTTCTTCAATAATACTGGAAAGCATTATTAGAAATGACTAAGTCAGGTGTTTGTCTAAATCATAATTAAATTGTCCATAGGCGGTATAAGTGTTATTTGATGAAGACAGGCCTGGAGACTATTGTGGTAGCACCAAATATTTAAAACTGGCAACTGCTAGTTATGAATAAACTCGAACTATTTCTGGAAATATTCTTTTTTAAATAATGCATCAAGACTTCTCTGTAAGTACTGTGTCTCAAAGTTTCTTGCATTTCATTTTAATGTATTGTGTAATTACATAGTATATCATGAACCACAGAATTTTTGTATAGTTACTGAACCTACTGATAATATCAACTTATTCATTTCCCCGTTGCCCATAACAAAGATAAATTCTGTGAAATAAAATCTCCAAAACTTGCTCCATTTATTAAACCATGAATAAAAAAATTTTGCTTAGTGATAATTAATGCCAGAAATTTTAGTACGAAAATTTGAACACAGATAAAGTCATTTATTTGTGATCATCACTATTAAGTAATTAATTGTGCTTGCAGGTGTATCCTCTGCTAAGTCTACAATTGCAATTGAAAAAGAAGAGAGAGCCTTCTGTCCAAGCCTCCACAACCCCAGAAAAGATAAAAACTGACTCCCCACTGCAAGTGATGAACCTAAAGGAATTCTAAAACAGGAGCCTTGACAAATGGGGGACCTGAAATGGAGAGAGTTCCCTCAGAGATGGATGACTCAGGCTCCGATTCTGGCTCTGACGAAGAGGAACAAGCTGACACTGAACAGCAAGTTGAAGATCAGAATGAGGTATATCAAGGCTTATAAACTTAAGCTATTGTAACCTAACAATTCAAAAATTGTTTCATTAACTATATAATATTTAAAGTTAGCCTATTAATATTATTCATTCATTATTCTGGTTCAAGGAGGGTGAATGTGCATGCTGTATGCATTTAATTTGCTTCTGTATATAACTATATATATAATTATTATTACTGTTATTTCTTACCATTGAAGCTTAAGTTTTGTTATTCAGGGAACTGCTGCAAAGGAATCAGAAGCTGGTGCTGAAATGTCTGCTTTAGTTTTATATACACAACCTGTTCGTTTTCACTCCTTTGAACATGCAGAAAGTAAGTCTTTAGATGGTTTAGATAATTCAGAAATAAAGCCATAATATTGCTTATTTTTATGAAAACATAAATTTGTGCTATGAATTTACTTAATGATTGTACTAAATTATTTTTAGGCATAAAATACAATATAAACAAGTATATCTGCATTATTAACATTAGTTATTCAAATAATCATTAATGAAAATTATTAGACTATTGTATATGATTATAAAATAGAATTTGGAGTTTAAATTACAAATATTTAATTATAATTTCATCTCATTCCTTCTAAACACATTTTTCGATCAAGTGCTACCTCATAAAAATATTGTGTATATTTTATATTTAGAGACATTTCTCTAAAATTAAGAACTGAATTATTATTATTTTTAAAATTATTTTTCCTATATAATTTTCAACTTTTTATTAAAAAAATATTCATACTAAAAAGTATTTATGAATGATTTTTTTTTTTCTTCCCTAGAAAGAAACAGATGTTATGAAATTTCTTCTTTTGTTGAAACACAAGCCACAAATCTTCTTAAAGAGCATCCTGTGGAGTTTGTGAAGTAAATCGTCTTTTATAAATTGTACAAAATAATTTTAAAAAATTAAGTTTTGCTACAGGGGCCAGATGTCCGAGTGAGTAGTGCTCTGCCACTTGGTGTCACAGGTTTTGGGTCAGAGTCCCAGTGGTGCCATGGAAGTTTGTAGTGGTTCGGAATCCATTTTAAACAATAGGTCCTAGTCTAATATGGCTGTAAGGCTGGCAACCCTCCACAATAAAAACTAAATATCTCTGTCCAGAAATCTGCCAGTAGTCAATGGCCTTGGCCCATCAGGGGGCTGTTGCATCACTGATGAGGAAGTGTTGCTGCCATAATTTATTATATACTAATTTAAACATATTTCATATGCTATTTTAATGAAGCAATTAACAATACAGCTCATTATAAAATTATATAGCATATAAAATTATATTACATATTCAGTTTGTCTTTATCACTTTTACATGCATTGAGAACAATTAAAAATATTAATTTGTAAAAGCATTATTGTTTAGTTTATAATAATTAATATCTTTTGTTCAAGGGGCCTGAATGGCCGAGTGGCTAGCGCTCTGGCGCTCGGTACCACAGGTTTCGGGTTCGAGTCCCGGCGGTGCCATGGATGTTTGTAGTGGAGAATCCACTTTAAACCGTAGGTCCCGGTCTAACACGATCGTGAGCGTTGTGGAGAGTGACATTAAAAAAATAAGGAAAAACTACTGTTCATATATATTGTGATTAGGGGATTATAGTCTTTGTTGCTTCACATTCCCATATACCACTTCATTCATCATCATCATCTTTTGTTCAACAAAAGTAACTTATTTAATAACATGTTATTTATTGTGCATATATGATATAAAAGTAGTTGAGGATTTAATATAAGTTCAAACTAATTATTTATTTTAAAAAAACTTTTCATACAATATGTATTTCAAAATTGTTTTTGCAACATCTATTTTAATAAACACAATTTTGTTTTTTGTCATTGATTAACAAAGAAAAGTAAAATAATAGGCTATTCCCTTTTTTAACTCAGGTAAAAAATGTAAAAAGTTTTTTTAATAGGAAATGATGAAGGCGCTTAATTTTATTCCTTGTTCCAACACCATATTAATTTTTCAGAAATATGCTTTTATTTTATTTCTTTTAATTATAATGTAAATTTATTGCTATCATATTCATTTATAAAAGTTATTTAGCAGATATTTAAAAATAATTTTATTTATTGGAAGAAAAGGATATTTTTAATAAAAGAATAATTTTCTTTTTGCTTTGAATCTGTTGCTCATATTATTTGCAATTGTGTACTGCTTTTTACTCTGTGAAGATTAAGTACAGATTACACAATATTAAGTAAGTTTGAAATATGTGACTTAAAAGTTAGATAGTAATGATTCAGTACATTAAAAAGTTAGCTACTTTCAAGAATTTTTCAGTTAAGAGCCTGAAAGGGATAGCTATATTTTTTGCTAATAAATACAATAATTATTATGAATAAATGAACACTTTATGTGTATACAGATTCCATGCTACGCCTTTTAATTTTACATTACCTTTTAATATTATAATAAACAAAGATAGTAATTCCCTCCCCTCTCTTTTATTATCTGTCTTGCTATATTTTTCTATTAAATTTTTTTAATCCTGGTGAGTAAAAGTAGATTTTCATTGCAGTTACAATAAAAGACAACTAAGTCGTATATATCCCAAAGGCACACGTGTAGATTCAAGTAATTACATGCCTCAGGTAAGAAATAATTCATTCTCTATTATAGCATTATAATATAATATGCTGTGATTTATTTCTTTTAATGAAATTATACTAATAAAATACCGCAAAAAACTTAATTTTATGAATTTTATTATTTAAATTGTTACCATAACATTTTTATAAATGATTTTACAACAGAAAAATCTAAATCATATTTTATATCATTCTCATGAAGTTAAAGACAAAAGTAACAATATTTGCTATAGTATAGTCCAGAAATTTATCTTATTCATTATATTTTGTAAAGTTATAAATCAAATTTCTATTAAGACCTTCGAAAACAAATACTTTATCAATTTTCTAATTATATTATCAATATAAATTTGCACCAGATTAATTTTCAGCAGTTTTTCTTTTTATGATATAGGTTAAATTATTTGTTAAAGGAGTTTTAATTATTTATATTTTAATAAATATTTTGTCTAAGAAAAAAATCATATTCACATTTTGTGCCTTGGATGCAAGCTTCAAGTGTGCTTTTTACTTATAATTGAAATAAATCTTAAATTTATTAATTTAATAAATTAATTACTAGTATAATTTTCTAACTTTACAAGTATAATTTGTATGCTTGTATTTCTTATAATTAAAAAATAGTAGCACTCTGCAGACTAGTTTTTTTAATGTTTTTGCAGGAGGAAGTTTTAAAAGGAATGTTATAAATCTTATACACAGTCCAGTCACATTAATGTGACCACTACCTACTTTTGATGTCAACGTGAAATAACCCATCACAAAAGGCAGGTGGCAGCACATTGCAGTGGAGTGTATATAAAGAATTCCACTTAATACCACATTCCAGACTCGTTTAAAGCCAGAATATACAAGAATGTATATTGTGGCTTTTTGCAGGTGGTCACATTAATGTGACTGGACTGTGTATATTATTGTGTTAATTGTGTGCATAGTCATTTGTGATGAGATTATACATTTTTTTTTCTTTCTTTTTTCCCATTAATTATTTTTTGAATATGTGTCATGTTTAGTAATACTTTTTATAAATGACTTAGCAATTTTAGTGGTTATATACACTTAATTGCATTTTGTGTTGTTTCTTTTATAAATATTAGTTATATTTGAAATCTTATTTATTGCAGGTATTTTGGAATGCTGGGTGTCAACTGGTAGCCCTAAACTTTCAATCTTTAGGTGAATTCCATTTTTATAGAGCTTAAATTGACGATCTGAAATGAACAAATAAAATAATGCTTCTTTTTTTAATAATGGTTTTTATTTTAGCTACCTGATACCCTGTACATAAAAATATTAAAAGATTTAAAAAGAACATGAATAATAAGATGAAAAAATGCTAATGAGATAGAAAATATTATAATGGCAATTTGTTGAAGTGGCAATAATTTTTTTTTTTTTTTTTTTTGTATCTATATCTTAATTTGTGGAGATTCTTACATAAATTGTTGTTATTAAATTTCAAAATCCTTAAATCAAATTCTTAATTCCATGAACTAGCTCAAGGAAAATAACTTGTTTTTGTGTTAAAATTGCCAATATATATATTATTTTTTTTGGATAATTTATTTATATTAAACTGTTATTTATTTTCAAAAAGAGGTGGTATTTATGAAGAATGATTCACACCTTTTGAAACAACGAAGAAGAAAAATAAAGAAAAAACAAATGTTTATCCTTAGTTTATACAATTTAAATTTATTTCCACTCTTCTATTCTACATTTTCTTTTGCAAGAAAACTTGAATTGTGGATTTTATATGATATTATTTGTGCTGTATAATAAATTTCTTACAGATTAGTTTGCATCTTTTTATTTAAAACAATATATTTCCACAATTAAATATTGAGGCTTAAAATTTATTTCTTTTCAAATGATAATGTAATACTGTAAGAATTGCTGTTGCATCATTTTTAATCTCAAAATTCAATTCATTAGCATTTTATAATAATTAGTTGTAGAATCTACAGAATTAAAAACGTTTTTTGAACAATTTAATTTTACGCTGATTGATTTTAATTTTAAAAATTACTATCTATAGTTTTAGATTCTACTGCCCTGTGAATATTTTTGTAGAATTTCAAATAAGATGGTTATATTGAGTGTAAAAGATATATTTATATACATCTCAATATATTCATGCATTTTTAATTATTTCCTGTTTATTTATTATTATTATTATTTTTATTTTTTTTTTTCAGATTTGGGGATGCAATTAAATATGGGCATTTTGAATACAATGGAAGAAGCGGGTATCTATTAAAGCCTAATTTCATGAGAAGGGAAGATAGGAAATTTGATCCATTCACTGAATCCACTGTTGATGGGATTATAGCTGGAACAGTTACTATTAAGGTACTTTTCTACTTCAATCTCATATTGATGTCATTTAATTTATTTTTTCATGATTTTCTAATAGATTTATTGATAAGTTTTGTCATGTTAATCTGTTTTGATGAAATTTAATTTAATTTAATGTTATTTGATTTCAGTGTTAATTAATTCTATTTTTCAATCTGTTTAATTCCATATGTTTAAACTTATGGAATTAAAAAAATTTTTAATCGTGCAAATATCATATCTATAATTAAATAAATTTTCATGTGTATATTGGAAGTTTGAAAATTTTTATTATTCTTATATTGCACTAGCATAACAATTTTTATTAAAATTATTTCATTTGAAATGTAAGTAATGAATTGTGATTTTCTAAACTGTTGAACGGTTATGTGTTTTTCAATGTTAAATTATTTTAATCATTATATATAACTCATTATATATATATTATTATATTATATATTGGTACTTAATATAATAATGAGATACAACTTGTTTTAAGACATTTTGTTTGGTATGAGTTATAGGAAGAGTTTAGATCTGTGTTTTTATTCGTGCAATTTTTTTGTGGGGCTCTATTAACAGAAAAGTGTCAATATTTTTAAGCCTTTATACTTTTTAATGGAAAAACAAAACTAATTTTACAATCTTTTTATGGTTATTCTGTCCAGTGTTGTGTATTCTTGCCTCTATTTCAGATAATTTCAGGTCAATTGTTGACTGATAAAGAGTGGGGACATATGTAGAGGTAGACATGTATGGATTACCTGCAGATACTGTTCGGCGGAGATTTCGAACAAGGACGGTGCCTAATAATGGTATAAATCCCATGTATGATGAAGAACCTTTTGTTTTCAAAAAGGTGAATATTTCCAAAACTAATGATTATAGTTCATTAATTCAAATTTTTAGACGTGTTTGTGCAACATAAATTTTTGCCGGTTAAATTGATGATTTAAATTTATTATACTAGTATCTGCTATTTTACAGATCATATGTTATTACAGCATACCCACTAATTTGCATAAAATTGTTTTTTTTTTTTCTTATATTTTTATTTCTGTTGCTGTAATTGTCCAAGTTTTTAACCAGATTTGATTTTATGAGTACTAATTTAAATATTTGGCTTATATTCTATTTATTTTCCAAAATTGTAAATTTCACATTTATTGATTCATTTATTTGTAAGTATTATTTAATGTTAATATTAATTCATTATGTGTTATAAACAAATAAAGTAACTGATGCAAAATATAAAATAATGATAATGTTTGCTAAAATTTTTAATTGTTAACTATTAATGGTTTTATATCATATTTCTTTCTTTCCTTTATGTTATTAATCAAAGAACCTTTATTTTACAGTATTCAATTGTTGATTGTGTCAAAATTCTTAACTTATTTAAAAATAAATAATTCAATTCTTTTATGTAGAAAATTTAGTGTAGAATTGATGATATTTGTCTAAAATAATTATTACAAGGATGTGTTGCTTAGATTGTTACAAAAATTTTATTTTATTTTAAATGGTTTTGGTGAATAAGGAATAAAAATAATTGTTCTTGAATTATAATGAAAAATTTTAGGATATTCAGGAAAGCTATTCGCAATTTTTATGATAAGAATGTTATTGTTAATCTTTTGTAACTGCAACTATTTAACTGTATTTATTTTAATTTCTCTCTATTTTTTTCTTTTTCCCTTACAGGTTGTCTTGCCTGATTTAGCATGCCTGAGGATTGCTGTATATGAAGATGGTGGAAAATTTATTGGTCATAGAGTTTTGCCTGTTGTAGGACTTAGACCAGGTAATTGACTTACGTAAATTAAAAACATATATTAATTTAATTATTTATTTTTCAATTTGAGGCAGTACAATGCATTTTAAAATGAAAAGATATTGGATATTTTTCATTTAATTGGTATTGTAATATTCTATGAAAATGTGCTTGTGGAATAAAGAAATATGAAAATTTCATTATGTAAATTGAATTTTGTTCCTGTCTTGCTAATAGGGGGGGGGTATTTACATACAACAAACAGAAAAATCATGCACAAAAATTCAGTCACATTCATAGTATTTATTGAAAATCTTAGATAATTTGCTTTTTAATAATTCTTTTAAGGAAAATAAAATTTTCAATGTGATTAATAAAACATAAGGAAAATACTATGATCTCACCTAGTTTCTACCTTTTTATATTAAATTACAAATAGCTTAGCATAATCGCATAATCACAATTATATTTAGTTAATTTTGATTTAGTTCATTTTAAACTTTTTCTTCTCAAAAATACAATCTTTTAAGAACGAATTAAAATCAGAAATCTTAACAACACTAATAAAAAAACTTTCAAATTAATTAGAAAGCAAAAATAATGCATACAAAATAGCTAATAAATTCTATTGAGAAATGATAGTAATAAATTCTAATTTTAAAGTAGCTATTAATAAGAATGGCTACATAAATTTTATGAAGTTTTTGTTTTATATATTTTAGGAACATTTGTAGGTTATATGTTATTATAATTAGGTTATATGTTAATCTTTGTATCATTAAACAAGTTTTTATTTTAGGTTATCGCCATATTTCTCTTAGGAATGAATCCGGTCAGCCACTTCAATTTCATACTCTATTTGTGCAGATCACTGTAAAAGATTATGTTCCTGATGGGTTTTCTGGTATTCCATAATTTGTTTCAAAATATCACTGATTGTATTTGTTAATAATGTTAACTTTTGATACTTTGATATAATTGTTAACATTGTTAGAATCTACTGTAAATTTTTTTTTAGGATTCTTCAATAATTTAAAAGGATAAATGTTTTTAATTCGTTTGTAACAGCTATTGGGCTTTTTTTTCTTCTTTTACAATATAAATTAATTTTAAGCATCTATATGCTACCCAAAAGCAATTAATTCTAAATAATTCTCTTAATAATTTTCTTTTATTATGCATAAATTTTAACTATTTCTGCTGGGAAGTTCTTAAAAGATTAGATTACCCTAAAAGTATTAAGATACCTCTGGAAAATGTTTTGATATTTAAATTCAAAACACTGATTTTGTCATTGTTTTAGAAGATGAGACAGAATGTGGGTTGAAAATTATATGAATGGAAATGTATTCAATTTATAAAAAATTAATTTTATGGTGTAATTTCTGAAAGTATTGAGATTTTTATGGAAAATATATTTAAAAAATTATTTAACTGAAATAAGTTTTTTTTAGTTAAAATTTAATTTATTAATTTTTATTAAAAAGTAATTTTTTTTATTAAAACAGGAGCAAATTTGAAAATAAGCAATAAAATCTATGAAATTTTTATATTTTTAGTAGTAAAGTCAGTTAATTATTTATATTTAGTTTCCTGTTTTTTATTATAAACAGGTGCATGATTTGAAATAGAAAAAAAAAAATTTTTTTCCTTACTCTCAGCTATTGTCATATTATTCTTTAGCCCTTATTTTGCTGTTTAAAGTAAAAATGTAATAAAGCAAATTTATGTATACTTTAGGGCAAGGCTTTTCAAACTTTTCCATTTGGTGACCGTTTTTTACTATTGCAAATATTTACCACAAACCAGAGTATAGAGCTACTTAGCTTCTCATATTTAAAAATACAAATATATTTTTTGTATAGAAATTGTAAAGCAAATTTAACAGAAAACATCCAATTTTATTGTATATTAATAAACAAAGCTTAATTTCCATCTTAATGAGCTGGATGTGCTTATTTGACTTTGCATAAAAGTTTAAATCTTGTACGAATATTTGATACTGAAAATGTCATTTTTGATTTTATAAATATATGAAAATGTCATTTATATATATGTAATATAAAACTATGTTAAGAATTTTTAGGAAATGTTGGAGTCTTTTCTATTCCATGGTCCAAATTCATTTAGTGACTTCTTGGAGAAAATTATAAATAATTATTGATACATTTTACTGTGATTGAAAATAATATTAGTTTTAACTTTTAGTAAAAATCAATTTTCATAACCTTAGCACCATTTGTATAGATGTTGCTGCTACTATTTTTCATTAAAAATTGTTTGTGAAAAATTTATCAACTTTAAGATTTTTCTCTCTTGTGGGATCTTCCAAAAAATATTAAAACAATAATTCTTCATGTATACTTCCCTTATATGCATATTTAAATTAACAATTGCACTAAATTTGAATCAGTAATAAAATTGAAAATGAATTTATTCCAAATTGAATTATAAATAAGTAATTATGTTTATCATAATGCTCATTCTTTTTCATATAATCAATTGCTTCATTATTCAGGATATATTTTTCAAAGCTATCAAATGCTATATTTATGTAATGAGTGCCACTTTTATATTACACTATGCTGAAAGGAAATTTATAAATTAAATTAATTTCTGATTATAACTGTTAATGAATTAAAAATAATTAGCAGTTCTTTATTTTCAGAATTAGCAGATGCGTTGGCAAATCCTATAGCTTACCAGTCAATTATGGAGAAACATGCTTGCCAACTCATGGCTTTGACAGATGATGATGAAGTAAGTGAAAATTTAAAAAATATTTTAATTTATGAAAATTTTTTGACTGTAATTTATTTGCATAAGCAACTATTTAATCCCATTGTAGTAAAAATTAATGATGAATAGCCACTTGTATTCTAACTTAATTATGAAAGTTTTAGTATGATATACTCAGTTTATCTTAGAAAGTTTTTCGTTATATCTAGGAATATTTCTTGCAAATAAATAAACTTGTTTGTTTGCTGCTATCTCATAAAAATTTTGCAAATTGCAATATTGTATTATTTCTAAATTCAATAGATATTCACTCATGTCTTAATGCATTTTCTCCTAGGAGAAGCTGTTGTAAAATTAATTTACACATGCATATATATTATAGGTATGAAATATTATAAACTTTACTTATTCAAAAGTTATTAAGGACAGGAAAAGATTTTTTCACTCTTTAGAATATGGTTATTGAATTTCAAGATTTTATTGTTGAGATGAAAATATTACAATATAATTATATAATATTACAAAGCATTATAATATCATGTTTTAAACTTTTTAAAATGATGTGCTTATCATTTTCTGAAATGTTATATTTTTTATCATTCATTGAATTATTTAATAATTTTAAATTATCAATCATTGCAAATTTGTTAAGGGTTTATATTTTATATGTCTGTTAAGCTTTTCTTTGAATAAATATAGATAATTTGATATTAACCAATGTACCTTTTAGATAAAAATTGTTGACGTTATTTTTATAAGAATTCTTGGCCTGAATGGCCTAGTGTTTAGCGCTCTGGCACTCACTACCACAGGTTTCGGGTTCAAGTCGTGGCGGTGCCATGGATGTTTGTAGTGGTTCGGAATCCACTTTAAACTGTAGGTCCTAGTCTAACATGATCGTAGAGCATTGCTGTGCACTCTGCGTATGTAGCTTATCTTCAAGCTACACACACCTCCTGGGTAGTGCTAAGTGAGTAATGTCAGTGCAGCACTTGCCAAATGTTTGCCTGCTGCATTAGAACAAAAAAATAAAAAATTATAAGAATGTCTTGTTATTGGTTTTTATTTTTATTAATGTTAAGTATACTGTCTTTTTTGGGGGTAATTTTCAACTAGGCTCTTGAATTGTGAAATTTATAACATTTCATGAAGTTTTATTTCAAGTTAGTGTATTTTTCCAGAATGTAGAGGATGTAAAGGAATCTGGACGTTCTCCAGCAAAGTTAAGCTTATGTTCAGATTCTGGGCATCAGAGCGCCAATAAAGATGATAAATCAGACTCTAGGGGTTCTTCCAGACATAACACTGTGAATGGAAACATTCAGAGAATGACTTCCGGAAGCACATCCCCCGCTGCCATGCCTTCCCTAAACGCCAAGAAACACTCAGAAGTATGGATATGAGTCGCACTCTAATTTAAAGTTTTTAAAAATGAAGCGTTTATCATTTTCAAAAATGTGATATTTTTTTATCACTACTTATTATTATTTTTTTTTATTTTTTTTTAAATAAAGCAAATAGACTTATTTTTTCAAGATTATGGAAGTGGCACATGTTCAGACCTTCTGTCTATTTAATACAATTGCATTTGCATTATCAAGCTTTATACAATTGTATCTCTATACCAAAAAGTGTTGAATACATGGCTATTGTCTTTGTAGTGGCACAAAATTGTAACATATTAAAAATCTTTTGTTAATGTGTTATATAAAATCTATATTAAAATGTAGATATTTCCCCCTATAACTGATGAATCTGAAAGTCTATGTTATGCAGGCTTGTCATGTCATTTTGTAAAATCTTTTATTGAATGGGAAGAATTTAAAAGATATATTACTATCTACATCGAAGGTTTATATGTCATTAATCTTTTAACACGAATCAACTAATACATAGCAATTATAAATACATAACAAAATTATTACAATTATCGATAGATGGCAATTTTATACTGCTAAATTTAGAGCAAAAATCTTGTTGGTCATAGTGGTGTCAGTCAATTGTTTAAAGTGGTGGTATTATTTAATGGTATCTAGGAGAATGTTCCAAATCTATGCAGATGCCATCAGTTATATATATATATGTAATTAATTGTTATTTCCCACAAAATAACAATATATAATATCTTTTCCATGTGTAAAATGTCAAAAATTTGTTAAATATTATGATATAATATGTTTAATATTGTGATAATTCCATTCCATATTAGTAAAAATGAACGAATGAATTATTTCAAAAATTCTTTGAAATAAAAAATATTTTTACTAAATAAATTTCGCATATTAAATACTTATGCGGATTAATCTTTCAAAAGAAAAAAAAAGTAATAAATTTTTATTTTTATAAATCTTTTCATTATGTTACTATTTTATAGTAGAAAAGTATTTTTTAATTGCACATAAAACAAATGTCTTACAAATTTTAAACTTTATAAAATTTATTTTTAAAGTTCAGACTTTATTACTGTTCAGTATTATTGCTAATTACTGTTAATAATTTTTTTCACCTTTCTATTCTAGGAGGACTTGCTCAATCTGTTAGGAGTTTGTCTGATGAGAATTCACAAGAGAAATTCCATCCCTTTTAGGTAATTATATTACCATCAACATTTTTAATAGTATCAGCACATTATATCAATATCTTTTTTAATTTTGTCTCCTACAATTTCTTTATACATATAATGAATCTCTTATGGATGTGTTTATAGAATCTGAGGAGGCCAACATAACAGCAGAACCTTTAGAAAAAAATTAAGGAGTACAAGTCAGTTCTAAAAGTAATGGCAAAACTTGAAAAGGAGCTTCAAACCACCAGGAAAAAACATGAGAAGGTAAAAGACAGTTGACGTTTAGTTTTCTTTATTAGTTCAATTTATTTTCTTTTAATTTATCTTTGATTCATTATCGCATTTCTATAAAATTAGTTACAGCATTATGTTTAACAGACATGTAATTATTTTCAATATTTGTTATTTTATTAATATTGCTTATTTATTAAAAAAATTATGTATTTGAGTGAATTGTTTATTAATTATTCTTGACAGTAATACAAAAAAATTTTCTGTCATATTTAAATTATAATGCATAATATCATTTATTTTAAATCTAAAATAACTGGAGCAATATTAGAAAACAATTTAAATAATAATAATTATACATTATTTTTTACTATCATATGAAATGGTTTGTTAATGAAATTTTTATAATTAGTGAATAATTCTTTATATAAATACTATAATTTAAAATTAATTGCCCTTTTTTCGACATTGTTAGATTATTTGTGGTTCTGTGTGTATATTGTCATTAATATATGAACTTTTATACACAAAATAATTATTATTAATTTTTTTTCAAAATATCTAGTACAGGGGTGGCCAAACCAAATTATCTTGCAGGCCCTTTGGAAACATAACTTTGTGGGCCACATGTAAAATTATATATCACCATATTAAATTTAGACCCACTATAGAGATTTTTTTGGAGTGAAAAATTTAAACATAATGAATTATTATTGTGTTTACTAATATTCTTACATGTAAACATATATAATATAATAATAATAATATTAAAAACCCATTGTAAAGAAATATATAACACTAAAAATGATACATGAAAAATATATAAATATAAATGAGCTAAAATGACTAAAGTGAAACATAGCACATGTTATATTAGATGTTCTAAGATGCAGATCATAAGTTTGCATAATATAATTTAATTATTCTACAAATTCATAAATGAAACAAGCAATATCTGCCATATATCCACAAAAATATTATTTTAAAATTAAACTTAATATATATTTTTTTTAATTTTGGCAGTTAATTTTTGGGTATATGGATGCACAATTAATATATTTTTAATACATGGTTTTAACTATTTTGGCCATTACGAAATAAATATATTTTGTAAAAGTGTGATAAATCTCACGGTCAAGAATTATGTTCAAAGTCGGCAAACTGCGGGTTGTCCACCCCTGATCTAATATTTGCTTTTATTATAAAAAATTTTATTATATATATATATAGCAATATAATCTTTAAAAATATAATTGTTTTCAAAATATTGTTATTATAATTTCAAATTAATTCTTAGATGAAAGAGAAAGAACGTGATCTCTTGCTGCAAAGAGAGGAGAAACTGAGCAAAGCTCAAGAACATCAAAAAAGACACACATTGTCAAGAACCACTCTAAATTAGTCAAAAAAAGGCTCAGGGATTGATGTGTAAATATCACTTTTGTTTTTCCTAAAATTATTAAAATTATTTATTTATTTATTTTTTTGCTTATTTTAAATTTTTTTGAGCCATGTTTTCAATATTCCATTCTTTTTGGCAGACAGTTATTGAAAAGAAAAAGTGAAGCAGGCCTTCAAGCAATGAGTGTTGAACACCAAACCAAGGTATAGAATGTTACTTTTACACAATTTATTATGCAGAAATTTATGGCCTAAAATATCGAAAATAATAATTTATTATTTATAAGTTTTAATAAATATGCTGCAATTATATAGGATTACCAGAATTAAAGCTCTCAATTAAAAACTCTTTAAAAGTCACTGAAGAATGTTCTATCATCTGGAATAGTTTAAATCTCTATCCTAAATTTAGAAATTTCTACAATATGTCACATACGGTGCAAATTTCTGTAATAAAAAGAAAAACGAACTTTAAAATGTTCTTGTCAGAGAAATGAAAATTTATTGAAATAAATTTATTAGTGATATTGAATGAATGATATAGCAAAATTTAGAAAAATTCCCAGCTAGTTAATGTTCAGTGCAGTGGTCATAATTTTTTGCAACAAATTAAAGTTATTTGAAGTGTATCAAAATATAGGAATATGTTTTAAAGAGATTCTTTAAGTTACTACAATTAATAACAACGTAAAAATATTTTTAAATCAAATATAAGCTTTTAATATTAAGATTATCAACGTGATCATTCAGCAAGAACATGCTGAGTTATATAATAGGTAAGGTCTTAGAATTCATTCTTGAAAAATTTAATCACAATAAATTCTGCAAAAGTTCTCTACTATTGGTTTAAATTGATTTTATTTCAATTAAAATGTCTTTACTGTCTGTTTTATACATAATTTTTTTTATTAAATGTTTTGTTTAGAATGAACTATTTTAAATTTAAGCTATGAACATTTTGTTTTACAATGTAGATACTGTAATCTTTTGATAAATCCAGAACAGTCTTTTAAAGAGTATAGTCTTATATGAATTTGAAACCTGTTATCTCCAAAAAACTTAGTGTTGATATCAAATCTTAATTTCTACCACACACATAAAAAATTGAAACACTGAAAATCATTTGAGTTAAAAATTAAAATCAAAGTAAATAAATAAAATAATAATAAATAGTAAAATAAAAGTTAAAATCAAAGACTTTTTAGATTGATTTAAAAAAAATACAGAATTTCTTAGTCTACAGAAGAAAAAAATGTATATTTTGTTATTTGTAATAGAATTGCATCAAATATGTAGAAGATGAATATGAAATATTATCATGAACAAAAATTACTCTATATTGGTAAGGAGGGAAGACAGTTAAAGTATGCATGGAGTTGATGTATATTTTTGAGTTGCAACAAATACAACTTAGTTTTATTTATATTACTGTAGTTCCTTGCTCCCTTATATGTTTCTCCTTTTCTTAGTAAGATTAAAAGGATGACATTTGGATAAAGTTTTTAGTTCCTATTTATGTTTAACTAAGGCCACTTAAGGACATATAGTAACATGCTACATTAACCCTCGGCTGTCTGCACAAGCATTTGTCTGTTTTCAATGTTGTTATATAAAAACTTAAATTTCTGGAAAAATAAGAAGTTTTGGCTTCTTTCTATCTTGTATGCGTTTTTGTATACATCTCACCCCCGGCTCAATCTGGTGATATTGAATCTGTTACAGTATTGCATATTAACGATGAGTAATGTTCAAATATCTTGCTTTGAGGGAAGAAATTATAAAATATTTTTAAAGTAAAAAATTGTTTAATATTACAAATATTTTTTTTTTTTAATATTCCATTTTGTAATTCAAAATAATTTTCCATTGTGACAAAAACATCACTGTTTTGCGTTGTTTTTGATTACGCCATTTGGAGTAAACTTAAATAGTTTTAGTGGGAACAAAGAATAAAGTATTTGTTCTTAAAAGTTTTGTCGATATTTAATAAATGATTAAAATAAATTGTCTAATTTTATATCTACAGTAAAAATTTATATTATAAATTGTTAAACTTTTCTCAAATTTTATAATTGTTTTTATTAGGTTCATAGATATTTTTGTATCATAGATAATTTTTAAAGAGTTTCATTTTCTAAGCAGCAATGAGATTTCCAAAGATAAGAATTAATCCTCTTCCCCTCCCCCTTTTAAAAATATTTATTTTAATTTCAAATTTATAAATATTAAATAATAATAATTCTCTCAATTTTCTAATAATTATATATTTGTATCTTTTTTAATAATACAATTTTCTTGAATAGTTGGAAGAACTGCAAAAAGTTCATTCTCAAACGCTTATGAGCATAACAAGGGAAATGTACAAAGCAGAGCTTGAGCTTTATGATAGGTATCAAGAACCGGTGAGTGGGGAAAAATGAGAAATTTTTGTTTATTTTATTGTATTTTCAGAATTAAATTTGTTGAGTTTTAATGTTAAATACCTTTTGTCCAAATTTTAACAGATTTACAGCACTACATTTTTATGAGAAAGTTAAATAAATTGTCATATTTACTAACATTTAACTATTTCATTCATGATAAAATGTAAGCCATTATTACTAAAATCACTTAAGCATTTTTATAATTAAATTATTTTCATTAAAAATGTTGGTTTATATTTTTTATACTAAAATGCAGTTGTTTCTTCTCTTTATTAATATCAGTTGCAGCATATTGATATTGATAAATATACTGTAATATATTTAAGCAGTTGTTTTCTCCCTAGTTATCTGAATATTTCTTCATGTATAAATTTCATATGCAACCTGATAGTTGCAATATAAGTTTGCTTTTTTAAGCAATACATTTTTTAATTCTGGTATTGTTTATATATCTGGGGAATAGTTTTTTATGCTTTTAGAAATTAAAAAAAAAAAAAAAAAAAAATTCAAATGTATATATAAATATGTAATTAAGAGGATATAAAACATGCAATGAATTTTAAATATTTAAACAAATGCATCATGTTGAAATAAATATTTAATAAACTATATAATCTATTTTTTATTTATATTTAATTAAAAAAGCAACAATATCAAAATGTACATTTGATTTAATCTATTTTTAAATAGTCCATCAGTGCAATTTTTTTTAATTAACAATTCTTTGAAGAATTGTATTTTTATGTACTTTTATTTTAATCTTAATGTCTTAATTTTGTTTTCTATAGTTATATAGTGCAATAGAAAAGTCCTTGCAGATTTCACAAACTGCTCAGATGGAGCATTTAAAGAGTTTGCATGATAGGTAATTATCAAAGTGTTTACTGTTTAAATCTGATTTTATGTAATGTTTTGTTTTCAATTTTGTATACTCTTATAACAGCATGTATGCATCATAAATGATTTGATTTGACTTGTACCTTTGAAATTTTTACTCATTGATGCTACCACATTATACAAAAAATTACTCTTATTATGTATCCATATTAAAGAAATTAAATCATATTAAATCAAAATTAAGTAAAAGTTGCATTTGAATATTTAAAAACTAACTAAACTAGCCAGTGTTGCTGCAAATAAATAAATAAAATTAAAAATTGATTGTTGATTATTAATGATAATTATTATTAATCTCATTCTTAATGTTCAAGCATTTTTAAATTAATCAAGTGATAATTTTATTTGAAAATAGCTGTTTTTTAAAACAATAAATAAAAAGCTATCTTCTTTATTTTTATTTAGTTGAAATCAAATGAATTGTAAAAAAAAAATCACTGAGAAAATAAACATTCAATAATTCCTTATTGATTTCTATTGTATAAAATATATCACATAAAAATTTTATGAAATTTTTATATTAATTAGTTACTATATTATGCAATTATGGTTTAACTAGATCATAACTGATTTAAGCTGGTTTTATAAAAATATTTAAAAAATGTCATATATTTCTCTTCACAAAATTAAATATTATAAATTTATATGAATATAAATTTATGCACTAAATTTTTTAAAAAAATTATTTTTATTTTAAGCTTATGAAAATTTATTTATCAAGCAAATTATTCATAAAATGCATGATGCAATTGTGCATATCCGTCCCCTTCTAAAATATTAAAATTTATTAGAAACAAATATTTTTCTTTGATTGTGTCATAATATGTTCTTAAACAAATGCACAAATCAAACCTTTGAATTTATTGAATCATATGTTTATTAAATTAGTTATCTAATTACGTATCTGAAATTTTATTCAAGTAAAACCAAACGAGAAATAAACATTTGAAACATAATCAGAGTTGATTGCAATTTTATATTTTTATAGAGAGGTTGCTGAATTGATGAAAAGACTGGAAGTTCAGAACAAAGAAGAAATGAAAGATCTCAGCAAAAAGCATAAAGATAAGAATGAATTAGCAAGGTGAGATAAAAGAAAACATAATAGACTGTTTTGTATTTCTGTACAGGACTTAAATACGTAATTAAATATAATACACTGGTGGACAAAATTAAGAGATGGAAAGCATTTTCGCACATTTCTCTAAAAATACCGCACAAGACCTGGACAGTTGATTGCCGTATATATGGTCACTGTAGCGCTATTGGCCCTGAGATAAGTTTATGTATTCTTGTGGGCGTTGCTAAAGCCAAGCAGGAGGTATAAAAGTCCACATCGAGCTGTTCATCTCATTCCACTCTTCAACACAGTTGCAGATTTTAGTGCATTTTATGAATAATCTTGTTGTTTCTTGCTGGTTTTTAGGTGAAATGAGTGAACATTGTTTAGACGAAGGTATGAGGTAGAGAATTGTGGGTAGACTTGAGGCAGGCCAGTCCCAAACTCAGGTTGCTAGGGAATTGGATATAACACCTATCGTCATTTCCAATTTGTGGAGTCAATTTAAAACTAGTGGGACAGTATGCAGACGACCAGGACAGGGTCGCCCGAGGGCTACAACGGCCAATGAAGACTGGTATTTGTTCCTTTCAGCTAAGCGCCAGAGGACGGCTACAGCCACTCAATTGTCTAGGGGCCTCGCGGCTGCTTCAGGAACATCAATTTCGAGTAAGACAGTTTCCAGGAGACTCCATGAAAGAGGGCTGTATGCCAGGAAGCCTGCTATTTGCATCCCACTCCCTCCCTCCCACAAAAGAGCGCGTGCAGAATGGTGCGGACAACATCAAAATTGGACACAGCTTCAATGGGCTAATGTTCTCTTCACCGATGAGTCCAGATTCTGTCTACAACCTGATTCTGGACGGTTATTGATATGGAGGGAACCTGGAACCCGATACCATTCTAGTAACATTATCGAAAGGGACCATTATGCTGGTGGAGGAGTCATGGTTTGGGCAGGGATCATGCAAGATACCCGCACACCGCTCCATGTGTTTGACAATGGTTCCGTGAATACCCAGAGGTACAGGCAGGAGGTCCTAGAGCCCTATGTGCGTCTTTTCAGGGGCACTGTTGGCCCTGAGTTCATTTTTATGGACGACAATGCGCGACCACATAGGGCATGGTTGATGAGTATCTGGAAAGCGAGGCTATTCAAACGAATGGATTGGCAGCCAAATCCCCTGACCTGAATCCTATTGAACATGCTTGGGAGAGCTATTGCGATGCGTCAACCTCCCCCCCAGAACCATTCTGGAGTTAAAATTGTTCTGGTGGGGAGAATGGGAGGGTCTTCCACAAGCCCTCCTTAACTCCCTTATTAACAGCATGCATACTGCATGCTGTTAATAAGGAATTAAGCATACTGCATACTCATTGTGCTGTCTGTCTGTCAGGGGTGACCATACACCATACTAGAGGTAACACAAGCACACACTGTACAA
Source organism: Caerostris extrusa (assembly GCA_021605095.1). Lineage (NCBI taxonomy): Eukaryota > Metazoa > Arthropoda > Arachnida > Araneae > Araneidae > Caerostris > Caerostris extrusa. Next base: position 107,025 of record BPLR01021325.1, read on the forward strand.
GCCTCACTTTTATTGTCATCTTTTATCCTTAAGTTCAGACTACATTGGATTTATTGGCAATAGGTCATGCCAGTGTATGGTACTTTCATTTTTGTTTTGCATACTTTATTATCATGGAATAAGCTATATCCATACCAAATTTAATTTATTTATATTCAGTATTTTTTGAGATATTTGGGAAAATGTCTTCCATCTCTTAATTTTGTCCACCAGTGTACATTAAGATATATAATGTATTTATGATCTTAATGTATCACATTAAGATCTGTATACATAATGCATATATTAAATATATACACATATTGATATACAGAACTATAGTAATTTTAATTGAAATTTTTAAAAATACCTTTTTGCTAAAATAGAGTATCTGTTAGATTTTTTCTGAAAAGTTGTAAGTAGGTTGACCTAATGACTTGTATTATGGATTTGCTGTTAATCTAATTTTTCAAATTTTTTTGCTAAATAATTTTTTTTTTTTCCTGTTACATTGAAAGTATTTTATTTCAGAAGAATGTCTTTAAAAGTAATGGTTTATTACAGTTTAAAAAATTATATTTCTTTAAAATGTATTACTCCTTCCAATCGTATTTCTATTATCCTTAAGTATTAACTCAGTGTTCATGTTTATCTAAAATTCAACACATCAAATCTACCAAGTTGTGCTATGAGAATTTTGTTGAAATATCAGAGATTGGCGAGTTTACTTTTGCTTATAATTACAATATTTATTTATTTTAGCAGTTTGTAGTAATAACATATTACACTAAATAAAGAGTCTAATATGTTGTTGTAACATATGGCTTTATTGGAAATCAATCCATTACAATAAGGATCACACAAAGGAACGAAGAAGGAGGAAGAAAAAGCAATTGACAATAAGTTGGTCTCACACACCACAGAAAATCAAAGGGGGGTGAGATTAAAAAAAAAGGGGTAGACACTTTATTTTAGTCCATGAGGTCCCTGGCCTCCCAATATAACTACAAGACTACTTCTCCTTGGCACTGAGTCTGCCTGTTCAGTCCTGGACATTTCAACAGATGTTCATAATTCATTGTTCCAGCATATTGGGCAAGTGTTCGAGGCAAGGACATCTACCCTGTTGAGGTGCTCCCCAAGACACTGTGGCCGGATTCTTAATCAAAATTCTTATAATCGCTTCTTTACGGGGTCTAGTGTTAAAGATTTTCTAGCTGTCTTGAATATTGTGCCACTTTTTGCCTTCAGATTATGTTAAGAGACTATCTTTCATTTTCTTAAAAATTTCTCTATGAATATATTTTTGAAAGATTCTGGTAAAACCTGTTTCTTTTCCAATATTCTTTGCAAGTGAATCTGCTTCTTTATTACCTTTTAATTCCATGTGTGATATTGTATTCCCCAACTGAAATACGATTTGTTTGGTTTTAGCTCTTAAATATTTGATATCTTTCTTAATTTGACTCATAATTGGAGTTTCAGTGTGATGATTTAACAAGACAGTCTAACAATAATCTAATATATGTTTTAAAATTTTTGTGATATAATCAACTGAAATTATTGTTAAAAAAAAAAATTCCCTTACATAGTATTTGTAGTAAGTTAAATAAATTTTTCTTTTCATTTTAGAATCAAAAGGGAATCCCACCAGAGGCTGATTGAACAAGCAGTAGCCGAAAGACAACGTGTAAATGATATTTTTTTCACTTTTTATTACTTCAAAAGATAAATACACTAATTTTTGTTTGTTTTCAAGTAATTTTGTAACGCTTTTTCAAGATTATCTGTTGCTGACATAAATTAACATAGTTATTAAGCAATGACAATTTATAAAATATAATTGTAAATGTTTTTCAACTATTCAAAATCAATTTATAAAGTAGCAATGAATTAATATTTTTAAAATACTTCTATTTGGTTTCTATTTTGATGACAGATGTGTTAGTTGATTACAATGGTGTCAAATTTTATATTTTAAAAATATTTCTTATTTCCAATAGTTCAGTAGTTTGCTGGAGAAAAGAAAAAGTGAGCTGAACCACAGCATCTGAAATAAAAAAGCAGTTAGAGGAAGAGAGAAACCTGGTAAGTTTCTTTAAAAATTAATTTTTGGCTCTTAATTTAGTTATTATTTCAGTCATCATCAATAATTGGTAATTAGTAATTTTATTTGCATATTAATTATTTTTAATCTTTCAATTCTATAATAAATATCCAAAAAAGAATTTAATAAAAATTTGTGTGCAATTTCTTCTTAACTCTTTAAAGTAATAATGGAGAAAACTTAAAAGTGGAATAAAAAGTAGTAGTTGTCACACTTTTAGGAAAACTTTAAAGTGTAATAAAAGAAAGTAAGATAATTGTGGTTTTATATTTTCTTTTTTTATATATTTACTATACAACTAATTTTGCAGAAAATTATTTATACTTTAAAAATATTCATCATTTTTTAATTTTTTTGGATTTTTATATTATTATAGATATTTTTTGAGTTATAAGTTTTTAACAATCATGCAATTATTATTGAAAATATATTAAATTTAATAATATTAAAATGTTCTTTTTTAATTTAAGATTTAAGTTCTACTGTAATTATTTAAAATATATGTATGTATTAGATAGGACTAGTTTTAATTTAATAAAAGTGAATATTGATTTTAAAATGAAATTGCATTTTTAAGTTAATTTTATTTTGATATATTTATTATTGCATGGTAACTTCTTGATTGATTTATCATTTATTTGGATACCTTCTTGGAAAATGAAAAATTTCTTTACAATTACTTTAGAATTTTTATTGATTAAATAGTCATGGTTAACTTAAGATGTACATCTAATTTTTTTTTTTAAATTACGCTTGAAACTGTTGCTAGACTTTAATTATATACAGTGTATAGTGAATTAATAAATGTGCGTTTTTAAAAGAAAATATTAAATTTTCCCTGTATAGGTAGGACAGACTATAGATTGTATCTTACAAATTTGTAGAGCTTATTTAATAAATTGATCAGTATTCTTTCTTGCTGGCACTGTCCTTGACATCTGTGTCAAATTTCATGTCAAAATATTCATTAGTGTTTGATTTACGCTTGACTTTTGTAGGACACTAAAATACATTCCGGCGATTTTTGAAATGTCTGAATTAATTGAGCAAAGAACTAGCATTAAATTTTGTTTGCAGAAACATATAGAATGGTGCAGAAGGTATTTGGTGAGCATCCCTATATTGGAAAGAAATGTTTAGAAGTGGCATAAACAGTTCAAAGAGGGCAGAGAACGCATTGAGGGTTAAGAGCCCTCCGGTCGACCATTAATCTCAATCGACGAAGCTCATGTCCAAAAAATTAAAGATTTGGTGTTTGCAAACCATCGATTTACATTTAGAGACCTCGCTGATGATGTTGGAATTTCAAAAGAATCGGTCAGTTCCATTTTGGGCCTGAAACACATCAAATCTCGATGGGCACCGAAAACACTGAATGCGCCAGCTCACACTGCATTGATTCTTCAGTGACTTTTTTGCCAAAAATGAAACCCATATCGCCCACAATCACCGTATTCACACCTTTAGATTTCTGGCTATTCCCTAAACTCGAAAGACCACTCTGGGGGCGTTGTTTGATTCGAATATAGAGATTCAACATGAATTGTCGCACGTTTTGAAGGCCATCCCTGTCTATGACTTTAACATGCATTGAGGATTGACAAAAAGTTGGCATAAGTGTATTGTGGCCGGAGGGGGATTAATTTGAAGGCGATGAAATGAATTTTAAAGAATAAATTAAGAGTTTATGAAAAAAATAATAATAATTGGTCTAATTTTTTGGACGCAGTAGTGTAATCA